>JASDQU011175252.1:9363-22784 GCA_032191745.1 Picea mariana
TGAAAGATCTTGTCACTCCCCCAAAGGATCTTTCTTAATGCCAATCTTATGAGATCACAAATTATGGAGCTCAAACAGTCCTGATAGTAGGTTGCTGCAACCTCGAAGCGCTGGCAAATGGGCTGTTATCAGAGACCTTAAGGTAGTTATTAGAGACTCTCCTCCCCGAGGGTAGGCCTTGTTATCGCACAAACTGTAGGTTGGGAAAAGCATGACCCAATCCTCGAGATGGCGATAACTGTGGGAGAGTCTACCCACTGTCACCTTAGATAAACCCTCCCCTCTCTTTAGTGAAGGATAAATCCAATACAAGGGGGGAATCCTGGGTGACCCTAGGGGGAAATGAGATGGAAAGTGAAGTTATGGAAGTGAAGCCCCTATAGGTCAAACTACTAAGTGGAGGATGGTCGGAAAAGAGTCTCGGAGATGGTCAAGGGTTGCCAAGTTCTTGATTACCTGCGGAGGATTGTTGTCCCTGCCCGAGACACAAGTAAACACAAGATACAAGCCCAATAATCTAGTGGACAAGCAAGTGAAGCTTGCTGTCCCAGTTAGAAGCAGTATATAATGATATAAATCAACAATGAAATGATAAGAGCTGCTAAACAAGTCACTAAAAGTCCAAGAAAATATGCAAGAGACTACCAACAATTACTTAGTGTAACTCAAGTATGATAGCACAAGACTTTAGCAACAATTAAAGGCTGTTAGATACAAGTATTGAAGAGATATTATTGCAGCCTTATGTCTGTAGCAAACGAGTGCTACAACAGAAGAATCTAACCACCGAAACATGCAAGTAGACCACCCAAAAGAAGCACAACAACTAGTAGATTATTTTGGTAGCTTTCTAGCAAATTTTGACGGTTAGAAAATGAGTAATTTTGAAAGTTATGAAGTGTTTTGCTGCAGCCCTAATGGCTGTAGAAAAACTTTATTACAACAACAATAAATCCTTGGAGAATCGAGATTCCCTAGTGGCCTTGACAAGCCTTAAGCATATAGAAAAGATTCCAATTTAAACAATTTCAATATCTCGTGATTTTACGTATCCCAATTCAATGATTTTGTTTCTCCAATGCAAGAGATTAGTGCTTTTAACTATTGGGTTATGGAGTCTTTTAAATGAAAGAGCTAGTTGTGCTACTTCCTTGGGGGTGTAAGCCGTTTTACTCCCCAAGACAAGTAAGACTAGCTAGGAAAAACCTAGGAGGGTGTAAGCCCTTTTACTTCTCCTAGTATTCCTTTGTGCAACAAATTATTTTAAGACAATTGTGATGGGCTTAGTGGGGTTGTATGCCCTTATACTCCATAAAGCTTAACAATTTAACCTTGCAACCAAGAAAAGAAGCAATAACAAGAGAGATTCCTTACCTAGTCCAAGCATTAACAAGATAAACTCCTTTTAACCAAGAAAATTCCACCATAAAAGAAAGAAATAGACTCCAAGAAAGATAGTGCCTTACTTATTGATCCAATAACCAAGAAAAATCATCACAAGAGATAGTAGCAAAGAGAGATAGGTAAAATTGCCCAAATAGGGCGCACATGTCAGCCAACGAGTCTTTCTCCAAGTGAGAATGCTATGATCAAATGACAAGAGTTTGAACTCTATTTATAGAAATCCTCTAAAAAGTGTTTGTCCACTTAACTTAGGGTAAACCACAAAACAAGGGAGACATCTCCCTTTGTTTTTCCCCTTTACATCACAAATTCAAATTTAACTTTCAAAAATTGCACATAAGAAACCCTAAGGATGGCATCATCCCCTTGAAGGGTGATGTTTTGACATTTTTAGTAAGTTGTTGAGCAAGTGGAGGAGGTCGTTGGGCCTCCTAAGTCTCCTCTCTCATGTGCTAAGCTCATCTTTGTCATGCAAAGGGACTCCTTCCTCCAAAAATGCCAAGTATCCATCTCCACCACCAAACCCTAGCCCTAGGGTGACGTTTTGGCCTCAAGAAGCAAAACGTTGGGCTAGTAGGGGCTAGGTGAGGTCCTCCAAGGTGCCTCTCAAGCCTCTTGTTATAGCACAAGTGGTAAGTTGGGCAAAGTCCGACCCAACCACAAAAGCCAGTGCTACAACTAGGGAATCCTGTGTTAGATTTAAGGAAAATAGAGAAAACAGTAATATCCTTTTAATTCTGTTCACTAATTTAAATGTAGGTCAACACATTAAAACAATGATTTAAGCATATTTGAATATAGATAGTAAGATCTGAATATATAAAAATAAATTCTGAACATCAACCAAAGATTTCTGAGTGTAGAAAAATAAACCTTAGCTTACCTCTAGCCAATGAAGATTGTACCTGTGACATGTGGATGTTGTCCTCTTTAATATGCTCAGAAAATCAGCTTAAAGTTCATGGATCAAAACTCTAGGGTTTTGATCTCTATCATGAAGATAGGTAGACAGTTTTGCCAAGGAGAGGACCACAAGCAAGGTTGATGTAAACACTCAACTACTGTCTAAAAACTGAAACTGTAATACTCTACAGCAATCAAAACCTTCAAGCTAGAGAAGGTACCAACAACTGGGACAAGTAGAAAAACCCTTCAAGAGGAAGGCAACAACAAACAGGGACAACAAGGAGAAGTCCGGCAACCAAAGTGAAGGAGGAGTAGTAGCACTCAGTCACATTGGAAGTAAGGAGAGGGGAGGCCACCGTAGCCTCAACACACTAAGCGACAACCAAAAGAAGGGCCGCGACACCTTTACATAGTCAAGGGATAGTCCGCAGCTCCTTTACACAATCAAGGGATAGTCCACGACAGCCAAGGGAGAGACCACAGTAAGCATAGTCAGTTTAGGAGAGGTCCAACACCTTTAAACCAACAAGCAAAAATCAACTTGAAGCTCTGAGCCAACAAGTGTCCAAACAATACCTTAGATCTGAAAGTGAAAGACCACTAGGATAGCCATACCATAAACAAGAATAGACAATCTGAGGTAGCCGCAACAAGTTCAGATTAGGAAGTGTGAGGAGAGTGAGTGAATAATGAGAGAGGGAGAGTTCCTTATATAGTTATGAAGAAGGGTTAGGGTTAATAATAAAATAATTAATGAATGACATTTTAATTAATAAAATTATTAATTAAAAATCAGATAAGTCAAAGTGACTTATAAAAACCCAACACAACATTAATCAAGAAAGGAAACAAGATCAAACAAAGTTGGAACCATAAGACAAGCTCAAGGGGGTCCTCAATGGAAAAACATGTCCACATAAGTCTCATAATGGCTTATAAACTTTATCATCACTGCATAAGGGGAAACATCCATGATGTGGTCATGTCCATCTTCATGGCTGCTCCTAGGTCTCGTGGACCATTCCGGGAGAGAGGAAGAAGATCACACATCGTCACATCTTGGTACACAACCAAGAACTACATGGTCCAAGACCAGGGTACCCCAGAACACATCTAGGGTCTTTCATCCACTAAGGTACTGTTGCCTCCTTATACACACCTGGGAGACGTGGAAGAAATCTTCAATCTACTCGGTGTGTCCTTGGGGGCAAGTGAGAATTAAGGTGCTGTCACCTAATCCTCAACTCCTACATCTAGGCCAACTCCTAGCAAAGCCAAGGGGGATAGTCTCTAACAAATATACTAAGGCTTGAACTAAGCTAAGTACAAGAAATTAAATCTAGGAGTTTATTCTTTTCAATAATCAACCATAAACTGATAAAACTTAAACTAAATATTCACCACGATATAAACATTAAGCATATACTTGCATAAAAGGATACTGAGATGCAATTGTTAGATGCAAGTGACATTAAAATTGCTTCAAATAGATAACCCAAATGTAAAATGAAGCCCCTGGCTTTGTTGAGTGTAAACAATGAGACCAGTGCCTTAAAGGGAACCATGGGCAATGTAGTTCGTGTGTTTTATTAGGATAAATTGATGTTGAGTTAATGAGATTGTTTGGGCCTCCTTATGTATCATTCACCGATCTAAAACTTATCGACTAGGTGTGTCGTAGATCCAACAAGGCGAGTTGCCAGGTGATTTGACACACTCCACCTAGGGTAGAGGTCTTAGACAAATGATACCATTTAGAGATTGTCCTAATTAATCTATCAACCACTGACCAGCCCAGCGTGGATGAAACTTACTTCCAGCAGATCGAGACTAGCTCGCAACTGTAAGGGTTAGGAACCGTACTGAGAGCTGAGGGGAATTTGTTTATTTTAAACAAGAAGTAAATAATTGAAATTGAAATGTTATGCTAATTACTAATCCACACTAACCAGGCCTCTTTCGAGGAGCTGAGGGGATGGTTTATTTGCCAACTTGAAATTAAAATGTTACTTTCCACAATGAAATCTAATCTATGTGAAGGTTTATTCAACTTTATTGTTTAATGTGAGATAGTTTGAACTTTTAAGGAAAGGAAAGAAAACTTAATGAAAAAAAGTCAAAAACCACAACACCAACCCCCCTTAAGGGGAAAACAAATAGTGAGGCCTCTCTTGGCTCACTTATTTTATTAACTTGGTTACAAGTGCTCTTTTAAGAATCTTTAGATCTTTTTTCAAAGGGACTTTGGATCCTTATAACGATGAATCAATGTTTTACAAGTTACAAAAATCTTTAGGAGGGTGTAGGGTGCTTCTGAAAGTCCCAAATGCTCCTAATCCGCCAAAATTTGGCAGAATCTCCCCTTATTTATTCAATGACCTGCACAAAACAGCAAACAAAAGATTACAAAGATAGCGAAAAGCACTTTAAGAGTGTCTTTGGTTATTAGTAGAAATCTAAAAATATTTCTAAGTTAAAATCTACAAAAATTTGCAAAAGGGAACTAAGAAACTCAAGCTAAAAAGCTTGTTTCCTTAGGGTCTTTTGTGGCTGTTCTAAAACAGCAAATTAAAAGAACTTAAATGCTAGATTTGAGCAATGAAAAATATTAGCTCTTATCCCTCTAAATATTTCAGAAAATTATTTGAACAAAGAGATTATTTTCCTACACTAGATCTAAATTCTTAAGATAGAAAAATTTGAAACAAAAATCAGATCTAAGCTATCACTTGCATGCATGAAAGAAACTGATGATTTAGCTATATAAACTAGATCCAAACTTGCTTGCATATATATGTAAAGTAACCCAAAAATTTGATTTAAAGAGAAGGAGAAAGAGAACAAGCTTGTGCTTGGAATATCTTGGGCAATGGAGTCCTTCTTTGGTGAATGGAGGGATCTTCTTCAAAGGACTTGAAAAAGAGGAAGAGTCAAGCTAGATCATCCACTTCTCCAAGTTGAGGTATCAACTACTTCAATCACTTGCAAAAAGGAGGGTTAGAAGATGGTATCACCTACAAAAGAGACTTTAAAACACAATATGTTAAACCAAACAAATATTGCATCTAAAATTCACTTTTATAAATGGATAGCAAGATCACTAATCAAACTAGCTTAGCAATCCTACCCTAGTGAGTAATAGTACTCCTATAAGGTCAAATTAACCAAAATACAAAAGAAAGAGAAATAGAATAATATCACCTCATACACATATGCATCCACACACTTGGACAATCCACCAATTTGACCTCCAAAGTCTTCTTTTATTCCAATATGAGAAAGAGTATTACAATGACAAAGATACAACCAACAATTCTTCCCAAGCTCCAACTAACTCAGCAATGGGAGAATGCTTCAATATATAGGCAATGGGTGGAGTTCCCAATGAAGGAGGGCGCATAATGTGTAGGAGAGGGGCACACCAAGTGTGAGGAGAGGGGAGCCAAGTGGTGAGGAATGGGCTGCCAGCTCTCCCACATGCCCAAACAATGCCAAGTGTGAAGCAATGGTGAAGTAGAGGGGCGCCACCTCTCAAAAGGTAGGCTGCCCTCTCTAGAATGCGCCACCTCTCCAAGAGGGACGCACCTCCCTTTTAGCACATGCTCAAAATCAACCAACAATTTGCCCACTTTATTGCTTTGACCAATGAGAGTCCTCTACTAGCTGCCACATAGCTTTTTGGAGTTTTATTTGTCTCCAACATGTCCCCACATGTTTCCTTGATTTTTGTTTTTGCTGATTTTTTTGATTTTTGTTTTTCTGATTTTTTTGATTTTATTTTGACTTTTTTGGGTTTTTTGAGCAAAAATGTTTTTTAAGAGATTAAAATCACTATTTTTGCTCAACTAAGTGGGTAATTAGGTAATATGGGTTCTCTAGGTCAAAAAATGAACACCCCCATGGCATACTAAGTCCCCTAGTGTCACTTTTTTAATACATCTTTAATTTTTAATTAAAAATTGCCGAATTCTGGCAAATTTTTAATTAACTAAAAAATAAAAAAAATTGTAAGGGGGACTTAGCACATTTCCATAAGACACTAGGAGTATGTTTAGCATGGTAATATACATTAGACACTAGGCTTAGATCCATGCTCTGGACTAACCATGGGTATATACTCCAGCTCTGGAGGGATTGAGTGAAAAAACTCATAAATTATAAATTGTCTGAATGACAAAATATAATAAAGAAGTGAAGAAACACTTCAGAGTATAACACATGCTTAGAACTAAGGTGGCTAAGACATTTTACAAGTTCATCATGCAACATCTCTTATTACAATTTTTTATGGAAATGTAAAAAAAGAAAAAAGGTTGGTCTAAATGATCGGCTGAACTTCTGAACTCTGAATTTTGAACAAATAATGTTCAAACTTTGGTGGCTCGCTAGAAGTCCATCCTAGTGCAACTTTGATGGTGTTGCCATCCTAATACACACTTGCAAACGTGAGCTAAGTCCTGCCCACTTAGTGTGTCCTTGGAGGAACAATGCCTAGATTCAAAGTCCACGCTGTCACTTTGACTTGAACCTCTTCTATCTAGGGTTACTCCTAGGGAAGCCAAGGGGGGTAGACCCTAGTTACTCTGTGAATTATTAGATGAATTCTAGGAGTTAATTTTAGTTTGTTAAAGGTGAGGGGAAACTAGCCTATATGGCAAGCAACAATGCAAATGCAAATCTTTCAATGAGAGTCAAATCTTTCCCTAAGTCAACTATGACTAGTGCCTAAGGTTGGGCAAGGGGTCAATAGATTATACAAGAATTAAATACAACTAAACAAAATATAATCAATGCTATAGGATACAACAAGATATTATGTTACAATTGAGATATAAATTGAATATTGAAAGATAGCTTACAATGAACAAGATGAATTAGTTAATTACACAATATACATGAAAGAGGTAGTTAGATAAATGAAACATTCACCTCACAAAATGAAATGATGAAATATATCATACATAAAACTTTAGGGGAAAGAATAAGCACATTAGATGATATTATAAATATACAAAGGAAATTAGATTATACACCAATCACATGAGACACCAAAATGTAGATATGCTTGAAATGTGAATCGCTTGAAATACCTAAATGTATGAAAAGTGAATTGCCTTAAATGTGATTGTAAAACTTGAAATGAAATATTTGCTTGAAAATGACTTGTTTGGAAAATAAATCACACCACCATAAGATTGCTTGCAAAATGAAATTGAGATGCTATGTTGTGAGATTTCCTTGAAACATGTATAGCAAGTGTTGTGAATGTAGTGTGTAGCCAAATTTTAATAGATTTTAGATGTCACTTTGATTAAGGGATCAAGTTTGATATATTGAGTCCTAGACTATGTGACTACCCCAAAACCATTATTGTTTTGACCAAAAGGGAGTGCTGGGTGCTCAAGAAGTATGGCAACAAGGCCTACCCTAGCTCCGCAGGTCAAACCCAAAGTTTCAAGGTACTCCACCTGGAGGACACCGAGCACCATGAGATCGTTCCTGACCTAGCACCCCGAGCTTCTTTCCAAGTCTTTGATTTTATGGTGCAAAAACAATAATTGGTTGTGGATGCCTAATTACTACCTCCAACCTTTGCCCTTTCTTGTCACCCAGGATCCAACTAAGTGGCAAGGGGAGAGAATACGGGACAAACGTTGGGAACACAAAAATTACTTGAGCAATGATTTTAAATTAAAACAAGCCTTCCGTTACTGCAAGGATGGCTTATGCCAATTTGCAAGATGGGGCAAAACAAATGTATGTGAAATGTTTTATTAGTTTGCCTTTAAACAATAATGAAATTAGTTTAATGCTTTACAAAACAAGTGAAATTATGGTTGCCTCACAATTCCGGTCATGTGGAGGCACAATGCCTACCGTTTGACCAATGTGGGTATAAATAAAAAATTAAAATTAAATTGCTTGAAACAATTGAAATAACTTGAAAGCAAAACTACCACAACAATGACACAAGTGGAGGTACAATGCCTACCGTTTTGGCCAAGTCGGGTACTATGAAATAAATAAAAGACTTTGGAAATAAATTGCAAACCCCACAACAATGGCACAAGTGGAGGCACAATGCCTACTATTTTGGCCAAGTATGGGTGTAAAAATGAAAAGCAATAGAGGGAAATCCTAACTATTACAATATCAAATTTTTATGTAAATTTACAAGAATGCCACCCAAGAGACTCTAAAGGATGGCTTACAACTATATAGAAGAAGTAGAAGGAAAGGGGACTTGATGTCCCAACTTAAAATGCCCTTTGGAGGCCTTTGGGGCTAAATCACTTGTAACAATTCTCCTTTGATGCTAAAAATCTGCATAAAGTATGTCAAAGGATACTATCTTGTGTATGCTACAAAACCATGAAACTTGTTAAGTTTAGTTAGCCCAATGATACATAAACTTAAATGGAAAATTTGAGATTGATTTTGAATTTTTAGAACCTATTCCACATCATAACAATAAGTAGAAAAGAGAATGAGAAAGAAAAGAAAGGTTAGATAAATCTTGGAAACTTTGAAATGATTAAAAGAGTTTGGCTTTTCACTCTAAAGCCACTCTTCCAATCCAATAGTGACTCCCCAAAGCTTGCCTTTGCTACACAAGAAGAATAGAGGTGAGAGCATCCAAAGAAGCTTGCAAAATACTTTCCAAACTAACTAAGGAACTACACAAAATCAATAGCAATACTACTACCAATAGCACCCAATACAAAATACTTTGTTTGAGTCTCTAAATACAAGCTAGTGAAAGCAAAATGCAAAATGCAAAACAATGGAAATATATCACCTCACAAGAATAAGATGGATACACCAAGAATACTCCCAATGCACACCATATATTCTCCAAAGCTTCCTTTATTATCTACCAAAATATCACCACAAATGCTTGTAGCAAGATTCATACATGAGAGAGCATGAGAAAGTGAGGAAGAGAGAAAGAATTTTGGCATAATAGACTTGCTATGAGAGGAGATGATAAAATGAGGAGGAGAGGCCTCAATTTATAGGAAAGGAGGAGGAGGGAGTCCACTTGCATGGGTTCCAAGTGTCACCCATCCAAAGGGGGAGGGTCCCATCAAAGAGAGCAAGTGGGAGGATGAGGGGTGAGTTGGGAAGGGGGAAACCCCTTTCCCTATTATCTAAAAGTCAAGTGGGGTCAAGTGGGGAACTTTCCTAAATTTTTAGGGGTTCCCATGGTGTATTTCATTTTGTATGAAATATGAGCAAGAGTGGGGGCTCTTCTAGGAAAATGATGAATGTGGGTTGTGGGTTAGGCTAATGGGGTTTTTCTAAGTTGGAAAATGTTTTCCCAACTTAGGAAAAGCTATTGGGACACTTTTCCCACACTCTCTCATGACTTTCATGACTTTTACAAAATTCGACAATTTTAATTAAGCCAATTACATGCTGATTTTTGACTGACTTTGACTCCTCATGAACAAAGACCGAGCAAAACTTGTCCAAATGAGTTAAGACTTGGTCCAAGGGTGTAGGGGTGTATGAGCCATTTGATTTGAGTACTCATACCCCTATACAAAATGCTCAAGGACCATTTTTTTACATTTTACATCGAAAATAATTAAAAATTCTCAGTTTGCGGGAATTTTAATTATAAACAAAACTCTTATCAAAACTTAATGGAATTCCGCGAGACTCTAGGACATGTCTAACATGGTCATTTACAACATTCCTAGACCTTAGTTACATAGGTCTCGTCCATTAGAACGCCTTTCATTACTTTGGAGAAATTATTGTGGGGAGTGAAAAACTGAAGGGAAATTAATGAGGCTGAAAAGCCCAATTAATGACCTGAGGATAAAAAACACTCGGTGAAAGGAACTCTCATAATGAAGAAGTCCTAATGCAACTGACTTAAACTATGATCCATGTAGACCTATTACATTATTATCCCACGCAGGGGAGCGGAAATTCCAATTACAACAAAATGTTGAAGGTCAAAACTGCCTTGTAGAACCAACAAGTCTTCAACTTGGTGTTGAGATTTGTGTACCTTGGGAGGTGTTCCCCATGTGTTTTCCCTCCTTAGCACATGTGGGAAAGTCATTTGGCACTTTGTCCTAGTACTTTATGTCTATTTGTACTTTGACTTTGGTTAAAGTGCATTATGTCACTTTTTGGTAAAGTGAACATTAAATTACCTTTTTGGTGATTTTGAGGAGACATGAGTTGACTTAGGGAATTAACCCAAAAGTGGGTTTGAGATTAGATTTTTGATGGAGTGATCTCATCCTTTGATTTGGAGTGATCTCATCCATTGAGATCTAGGTTTCCCTATTCTTGCCTAAAGAGGGGCAAAAGGCCAAAGGAGGGGTGCATTGTTCATGATGAGACTTTTTCTTGTGAGAGGAAGAGTTTTTGGAGTTTGAGCATGAGACTTGTTGCATGAGGAGCATTGGAGGAGGCCGCTAGCATTCATTCATGGAGGCTTGGAGCAACATTCACCATTTATTTACTGGAGAGACTTCATCTTTGAGGAGGGCGCATGGCATTCACAGGCTGTTTGCTTCCTGGAGAAGTTTCTAGCCATCAGAATTCCTTGATGTCAGTTGCAGAGTGATCACAGCAGCATGACAGTCATTCCTGTGGAGGGGATTTACATTCTGGCATCTCAGTGGAGTTCTGGAGCAGATCTGGCAGTTTCAGAGGGGGCGCACCATAGATTTGGGCTTCTGGCAGTTTGAGCTTGGATATCTTCTTCATCCTGGAGTTGCTATTGTACCAGGTTCTTATTGTATTTTTGTTTACTGTAAAAGATATTGCTCTACCTCATATATACATCATATTTCAAAACTGGTTTTCCCCGGGGGGGTTTTATCCAGGGTCATATGACCAAAAATACCTGTGTCTACACATGCATTTTAGTGGCTGTTTATTAGCTCTTAGGACTGTCTATATTTCAACAGAAAAGATAGAATAGGTGTGTTGTTGTTATTTGGAAGTATGTATGTATTTTTCCTAACATAAAAACTACTTGCAAGAGCACCCAAACAGAAGCAACAACCATAACACATCAGCAAAACAAAAACTACAGTTGGCTGTTATAAAACAACATAAAATAAAATTTATGACAGCAGAAAACTTAGTGTCTTAGCTTGGTCAAAGACAGACCAAGAAGACTGCTGATAGTACCTGGAAATTTTACACTTGGTAGCACCATTAGGTGCATATCTTCATGGCACATGGAGTTGACCCCCTAGTTGAATAGGTGGTCAACAGATGGATAACAGGTACAAGACCAAGGATCAACCCAAGCGTTTAAGCAAGGATTCCCTAAAACACAACCAGGGCCCTAGAACACATCTAGGGACTTACATCATCAACCACCAAGGAACACATCCAAGGATCAATCCAATCACTGAGCAAGGATTCCATGGAACACATCTAGGGGCCCTAGAACACATCTAGGGACTTACTGCATGGTCCTTGACCAAGAACCTTGACAATATACTGGGGGCCCACACTTGGGTGTTTTTCCATGGCTCAAACTACTTGTTCCCAAACCAAGAACCCAGGAGTGTACTGGGGTCCCTAGATCTCAGCTAGGGTCTTATGCCATCCTCTTGGAGAATGGCTCTTGCAGCTGCACTAATTTCAACACTCCCTCTTAGCAAGAGAGGCATTCTCAACAACACCAAGCTTGTCTCGAAAGTACACAAACTTTGTCAAGGACAGAGGCTTGGTCAAAATATTTGCGATTTGTTCTGCCATCGGAACATACTGAATACTAAAAATGTTCTTTTGCACCATGTCCCGAACATAGTGGTATCTCATCTCAATGTGTTTCGATTTGTCATGAAACACTGGATTCTCGAAGAGCTTTATACAGCTCTGTTTATCACGGTGGATAACTATGGGTTCCAAATCAACATTGAACAAATTTGAAAGTAGCTTTTTGAGCCACACTGCTTCTTTGCTAGAAGCACTTGCAGCTATGTATTCTGATTCTGTAGTGCTCTGGGCTATGGAGCCCTGTTTCCTGTTGGACCAGGAGATCATAGCTGAACCCAAACTGAAACAATATCCGTAAGTACTCTTCCGGTCCACTGTATTGCCCATCCAATCTGAATCTGTCTATCCATGAAGCATTACACCTCCACTGGAAGTGTTTCTAAGTCGATAGGCTATAGTCCCTCGAACATATCTGAGAATATGTTTAACAAGAACCATATGAATATGCTTCGGTTCACACATGAACTGGCTGAAGGCATTCACTGCATAACAAATGTCTGGTATGGTATGTACAAGATACATCAAGGACCCAATGATCTGACGATATATGGTGGGGTCTTCCGGATCTGAACTTGTAGCTTGATCTTGTAACAAGAACAAGTAGTTTAATGATTTAGGCCAATCTAAGGTTAGTAGAAGTTAGTGGGTGTTCAAGAGAAGAGGTTCTGAAAATTGTTTGATCAATTAACACTTGTAAATCGTAGATTGGTGCCTTTCTAGGGTAATGGAGTCAATGATGGTTGTTGTCGTCCTAATACACACTTGCAAACGTGAGCTAAGTCCGGTTCACTTAGTGTGTCCTTGGAGGTACAATGCCTAGGTTCACAGTCCACACTGTCACCTTGACTGGGACCTCTTCCTTCTAGGCTTACTCCTAGGGAAGCCAAGGGGGGTAGACCCTAGTTACTAGATTGGATTTAACGTTTGTTGTTCTAGGAGTTGTTTTTAATTTGTTAAAGGCTAAAGGGGGAAAAGTAGCCTAGGATGCTAAGGCAGCAAATGCAAAGTGCAAGTCTATCTATATGACAATCAACCCTTTCCCTAAGTCAACTAAGACTAGTGCCTAAGGTTGGGCCAATGAGGTCAACTATGTTTACGGGTGGTTCAATTACAAAGTATTAAAAGTAAAACAGGTTAAAACTACCCCAACCAAAGATTACAATTACTTACAAAAGAATTAAAGATAGATGTTACAAATGTACACAAGATACAAAGATACAAGATATAAAGAATTGAGATCAATACATGAGCCAAGCATGCCCCAATAGCACTTACTCTATTGGACTGCTTTTCAATGGCAACCATAAAAGCACTCAAGACCCAAGAAGGTGATGCCTCCCCAAGTGGGA
>JASDQU011175252.1:30849-42886 GCA_032191745.1 Picea mariana
AAAGTTTCCTCAGAATATTATTCAAGCCATGTTTTATGAGGTGATATGTTTTTTTAGGGATGTCTAGTCATAGTAAGACCAAGGGCAGGTGTTGTCTATGGGTGCCTTTGTAGGAGGCGAGTTGTACCTGTCATGGATGCATTTTTTCCAAGCCCTTTATTGCCTTCATTTTTTATTTTACTGCTTTTCTTTCTTTTTTACTTCAAGGTCTGACCAAAGGACACTGCCTTGGCTTGTTGGCCAGATCTGATAGCGTTACCCACTGGTATCTTCACAGAAATGATAAGGTTGGCTCGTGATGAGACCCCCTTTCCTTTGGCCATGCAACCAAAGGTCATTTCCCTGGTTTGGTGACCAGATAGTGGCAATGTCATACTGTTGGATACCTATGAACATAATGGGCCGGCTCGTGATGAGACCTCCCATCCTCTTGGTTAGGTCTTGTTTTTTTATTATTTTATTGCCTTCTCGGGGATCCCCTGGGCGAAGCATCTCTAGGTTTTATTTCCTATGGCTTTTATCTTTTACCAGTTGCTTTTACCCCCTGGGCCTTTAAACCCTTCTTCCCATAAGACAAAGTGTAACCCTCAAAGGTCATCCTAATGGCCAGACTAGGGGAGTGGGATGGATGAGCGGGGCATAAGATGTAAATGTGACAAGATGGTGGGAGCGGACGATGGCTCTACAAATCCCCCTTGGTGGCTAACCAAAACCCATGAATATTAGCTTGCTAAGTCACCCAATCAATCACCCCAACAATGGTCAAGTGGATTAGTGTAAGATCCAAGCAGTCATCAGAAATGGAAGGAACCTAATGCATATATAAGAAGGTTATAACGATAAAAGATGACACATACCATGATACCTCGGACCAATTACCTCATGGAGCAAGAGTCCTCTCTGATGCAGGCCCAAGCCGGTGGTGATGGAAACTGTTACTACTGACAGGACAAATCTGACGAAGAAGAAGAAATGATGGGCCCTCCAGGGCCATTCTCAAGTCAATCCCGCTCTCGGTACTCCATGTATAGGACCTGTGGGCCTTGAGACATGATCTCCTAGTTATCCCTAGATATCAGGGATAATAGGTTTCATTATTCAACTTATAGAGACTACATATACTCGCACCTATGAAGTTCCTTTTCTGTAGTTTATCCCAAGTGGGGGATTTATTTAATAACAAGATCCACATAAATATTTTTGCCTTTGCGGGACATTTTAATTTCCATAGCATCTTCCCCCACCATGGTGGGGGATATTTTTGGATTTCCTTGGCCAAATCCAAGTAGCTTAATTGGGGAATATATCTACTTGAAGGGTTGAGAGACCAAACCAGTTGATCATCACAATACAAAGGGTACAAAAATGAATTCTTAAGAGAGTTGATGTAGTTGGTCCAAATCACAACATGTTCCTCTCCCAACCCAATCTCTTTCCAATTTAACTAATGTAACTATCATGGAGCTAAATCCCTTTGCCATATCTGATTTAGGAAGAAAAACCCCTCTTTGTTTGCAGATTGAATAAAAGGATTTAGGAGAATATGGTTATGGTTATTATAAGAAGGTTAACTCTAAAATGAGGAAAAAGGGTTAAGTGGTCAAGTGGCTATTGGATACATGGACAAGTGGAAAATTAGGCAAAGTTGGACATAGGTGACTATGTGGTCAAAGTGGCTATGTGGACAAAGTGGCCTAGAAGATGCTTCTAAGGAAGCTACTTGGAGAGTATAAATAAGAGACAAGACTCTCTCATTTTAAAAACACTTGAGAATATTTAATATCTACAGGTGAATGAGGTAACCAAAGGATATCTAAGAAAAATTTCAGAGGGAAGGTGAAGTAAAGAAGGCTGAATTTCAAGGGAGGATAAATTCTTTTGATGATGCTTTCTAAGGTATGTCATTTACAGGTCATCTCACCATTTTCGCAATAATTTTTTTCTAGAATGATTTAGACCGTGAAATTGGGAGGCCATTGAGGAAACATACCCACGTAGCTATGGTACGAATTTCATCTTGTGGGTCGTTGTATTTTTGTAGTTACATTCCGTGGAAAATAGAGTTTGTGGCTAGTCCTGAAACTAGTCTAAAACATGTGTTTCGAGTACAAACGTCATAACTCTTCATAATAGATGAAAATTCAGTAAAACCAAATGTGTTGGTTAGAGTATAGTCTGTAGTAATATGTGTAGAATTTTCAGATCCATACAATAAATATTCCATGCGAGGCACGCTCTACAAGTTCGCTCTCTAGAATAAGCCATAATTCAACAAGGTATGCCTTTTTTGCTATAACTCCTTTTTTTAGAGGTTCCAAGTAGTGAAACCTAGAGAAATTGCATAAAACACACTGAAGAACATTGTGTACTATTTTCAGATCTTTATTCATTACAAGTACATAGCTATGATTATTTCAAGTTAGGGTTGTTGACTAATCCAAAACTAGTCATGTGAGACTAAAGTAAAGTTTGATGAAAATGATAGTCTCTTGTTGTTAAAGTTAAGGAAGGTTTGCAAGTTGAGGTATAGATTGGTGCATGGTTGATGCACTTTTTTATGGTACAAGTTGATTACAGGTTGTTTGGTACAGGTTGATGCACTTGTTTATGTTACAGGTTGATTACAGGTTGAGGTACAGGTTGATGCATGGTTCAGGTTATTGGTACAAGTTGTTTGGTATAGGTTGATTAGTACAGTTTTACAGCAATATATCTCACAATGATAGTGTGACAGTGGTTACATCATTCTACTTATACATTAGGGAGGTTGGACAGGGAAAGGACAGGTGGTTGTATCCACCTTCTGGTTGTAGCTGGAGAACATAGGGGGTTGTAGCCTCGTTCTAGTTGTAGCCAGAGAATTGGGGAGTTGGAGCTTCCCTCATGTTGTAGCCTGAGAAACTAGGGGGTTGGAGCCTCCTTCCAGTTGCAGCTGGAAAACAAAGGAAGTTGGTGGTTCCAATGAATGCAATTCTTCAAGACATATAAGAAAAAACATTAAGTGGTTTTCTCCTGCTTTGAGTTTCCACGTAAAAACACTGGTGTACTGTGTATGTGTATGCTTGTTCATTTGTTCATTGTTTATTTACTCTGCAAATATTGGATGATAATGCTACATTGATATAACACTTGCATTATATGGTTAAAAGGGATTAGATTGTTCTATTACTTATTCACCCCCCCTCTCAATAATCCAACAATTAGAGAACTGAACTTTTATTCTTTTGTTTTTTCCTCTTAGAAATAAAATTTTACTAAAAAATAAAAAAACTTAGGAATTTTCCTTTTAATTTAAAATAAATCCATTGGTTGTTATATATAAATAAAGTGCTTACAATAACACTCATCGATGAGTTGTACTATTCGATCAAACGGTTCTTGTGATCTCTGAAATATAAAAGTCGTCCGAGTTTTAAAAGAAAAGCAATAACAAACACTTCGGAGCTTCGTGCTTCGGGAGTTTCAAGAAACCTAAAACACAAAAACCCTGAATCTACGAAGTCCCGAAGACACTTCCTCGTGACAATTCCTAAAAGGACTTACAGATCAGTCATAGGAAATGTGTCTTCTAATATTTTAAGGGGCTGACACGTGGCACTTATTTTTAACATTTGTGTCATATTATTCACTTGATTTCAAGTGACACATGTTACTCCTCCATTTTTTTGACATGTCACCAAGAATGATGTCATCTCTGCCACATCACTCCGGTAGATTTCCCTTTGGGAGTTTAAACAAAGATTGAGTTCACAAAGCGCCGAAGTAATGAATATTACAAAAAAGTAAAAGTGTTTTAAAGAGTTAATAAAACATTTAATAACTTTAATTAATCATGATTAAGTATTAATTAATTACTTCTCAATTTTGGGCTTTGTGAGATTTCTCTTGTGCTACATCCAAAACTCCCGAATGCCGAACCACCGAAGTACAAACCACACTTTTAAAACAAATTAACTTTGGGAGCTTTGAAGCTCCAGAGTTTTGAAGCCCCGAAATACATATAACGGTTCAAATGACTACTCTGGGAATTCGGCCTTCGAAGGATTTCTATCATACTTCAATAAAAATGCCAGAATACCAAACTTCTAAAATACTTAAGGCTAATACAACATTTAAAAGCATGATTAATTAAAACACAAAAGTGATTAATTAGCGATTAACTTCTCCAAGAATTCGTCCTTCGGGAAATTTCTGCCCTGTCTCATTCAAAACCTCCGAACGCTGAACCGTCGAAGTATTAATGTCATTTATAATTGGCAAAAGTTAACGATTTGAATAAATATTTTGAATCGCCAAGTAATAAATTCCATTAGATGTTAATAACTTCCTTGCCAGTAAATCGACACGAATATTGCTAGACTTTATGAATAAAACATTTCAAATTTCAAGTCATTTTTACCATTTGCAATTAGAAGTTTTCTTTGTAGTATAGAGCTTATAGACTTATCTTGTTACAGGGAGGATAATTTCATTTCCCAGAGGATTATGGCACCACACAAAGATGAGAAGAAGCAAGATGCATCAGCTGATGATTCTAATCCAAACACAGACAATATATCGGACACTACTCCGCGAATCATAGATACAATTAATCTTGGAAGCAGGTTTATGGTATCTTAGAGCATGAGATTATTAACTGTCCAGACAATTTTTCCGAGGAACACGATGAGTCCTTCTCAGCCAATCTCAGATTGGTAGCACATTCATAATTGCACAAGATTCTTGCACGACCCAAGATTTTACCCTACAATGATATGATAAGTTGGGCTCTGGAGCACATCGACATTCAAACCAAAAGCATTATCAACCATAGGAAGACCTCCGTCAACTTTTTTCGATTGGAGAACTTACAAGTAATGTATAAAATTTCTGCTACACTAAAATATACTTACAATGCAACATTTCTTCTAGATTTTGAAAGAAAAGAATGCATTTAATATGACATTAGTGGTCATGATATAATCAAGTCCTGGTGGGGACATCCAGACAAATTCAAGACTGACGCTCATGGTATGTATTCCACGACGTCCTTATATTCTCATATCTTATATATAGCCATGATGCTTTGTTGTTTATTTGGGAAAAAGAACCTTGCACATTTCTTAGTTGAGTGGGCGGTTATAATGAATGAAGTAGTCGAGGGCTATACTTTCAATTGGGATAAAATGTTGTTTGATAACCTGGATAAGGAAATCATTGAGTATCAATCATTCAAATCAAAAGGGAAACGTGCTCCTTTTTACATATTTATATATATCATGGATGCCATTTGTTTTATGACACCATTCCCCCTGATGAACTGGAGTTGGACCCCGACTAGTTCTAAGACTATACTTTTCTACCACTCCAAACTATGGGAAGAAAATGCTAAAGATTTATTTTACGAAATCTGTCACAACATAGTGGTACCGATTCATACAACTATCTATGGCCACTCTCCGCCTAGGATTTCAGAGAAGATTATGGAAAACTTAGGCACATCTGCAAATTGGTATATTGAGGATAACTTCTCCTACATTAGAGTGTTCATTTTTCCGTCCCCCCTCATGCCCTTCCACAATTTTTAATGGATAGGATAGTGTGCAGATAAGTGGCATACCTAACAATAACAGGAGGTATCACCAAAGAATTGAAAGTGGCTTAGAAAAAGGTATGGCCAACTTTTTCCATTCAGGTTGGTATGTTTACATTGTTAGATTTTGGTCATACCAAAGTTGAGGCCAACCCTGGAAGATGTCAAATTAGTTGACATCGAATTCAAAATACACGATCCACATAAAGTTGTAAAGAATCATTTGGCTCAATACAACATGAAAAGATACATCCATGAAGAGTCTCCTTATGATGATATTTTCAGGGGAGCTAGATCCTATGAAGAAGTTCAAAATAGTTTCCAGACTCTACCTCCTGACCAACATGATGGTTTTCTCAGCTTCTAAAATCATAGACGAAACAACTTGCCTAAAATATTACAAGGAGAGTTAAGGCCCATGCCATCTTCACAGAAAGCTAAATCCACTGAGTCTCAACCAAGTTGTTCCACTAAAAACAAATATGAAGAAGTTGTGAAGAGTTCGGAGGGGTTATTTAAAGAGATAATTACATCACTATTAGGCCTGAATGATCAAGAAATATTAACCCATTTTGAAGCTTTCATGAATCAGGGAAAAATTTTTCCTCATTCAGCACCAGTTACTTCTACTAGTACCCCAAGCACAACCAGTCTAGAAAGCTCCACAACAACTATTTCTCCCATTCCCTCATTAACCCCTTTAGAGACCAGTTTTGTAAATCCTAGTTTAGAGCTCGTTCATGTAAATGATATTACTCCTAACTTTCCCGAAGAAATTCCTCCTTCAAGTTTATTTTTTGACAAGAAACAAAAAGCTATTGAAAAGAGAGAATCTCAGCAAAAATATGGAGTTCTCACTAAAAGGCAGAAAGTAGTGTATGCTGGAAAAGACCAAGATGATCTTGAGTTTTCTAAGGAGGTTGTAGATTCATTAGGGGTTTTTTCCACTACCAACCAATGGTCAATGGATAATCTGAGCAAACAAATGCAATACAAATCTCTCTTGGTGGAACAATTGCAGAATGAAATAAATAACACAGACCAAATTGTCAAAAGTAGGATGAATCAATACATAGAGAAAATTAGGGTTAATTATCAACAATAGATTAAGCAATTATAGGAGAAAATCGAGTTGATTCACCAGAGTTCACAGACCAACAAAAGAATGATCACTTAGTGGGAAAATTTGATAGAACAATTGCAGGCCAAATTATCCCTAATGGAAAATTCAACAATATACATCATTGCTTTCAAAGAACAAGCATCTGAAATCAACAAGAAGCCAGAAGTTGTCCAACAGGATCAATATCAAAAGGTGGATACTATTCAAAAATGCTATCAAGCAATAAATATTTCTCTGAAAGGTATTTATATCAATAAAAACGATGCCTATGTTGCTAGATCCAAGTTTCAAGAATTCATCAGATGGAGGCAGAAAGCCAATATCCCTGGTCTCTCCCCTTTCTCACAATATGAACAAGTGAAGGGTAAAATGGCCTTGAAAGTTTGGGAGACAAATATGGAAGAAAGAAAGAAACTTGTCAAAGATGCAAAGGAGACTTTTCTGGATACATTATCTTCTGTAGATACAAAATTGATTGAATTTGAAGAAAATGATATCTCAGAGGCACTGGGGCAGATTGAAATAGAAATGAATAAGGAAAACTCCAGAAAAAATAAGGAAAATATTCAATCTGACATTCAACAGATTAATCAAATTGATTTGCTCAAGATTAATGAGTTGTTGTTGAATCCAAATTCACAGTATCAAATTACATCCCAGGAAGTGAAGAAGATCCATGAAAAGTTGCCACTAGTACAAAATAAGATGTTTTCCTTTGAATTGAATGATAAAATTGAACCTTCAAGATTTGTGGTAGCCTTGATGGACATGTGTACCCAATTCAATGAACAGAGGAAAGAAAGTGCATCTGGGAAAAAATCAAGGAACATACGAAGCGCCAACACATTAAATCAAAACTCAACAATATCTGGATTTTGTTTTTCATTCAAATTGTATTTTATCTTTAGAGAAGATATTGTGGAAATTCCAACTACTTTTAGTTCAGACAATTTTGTATAAATATATAGATTTTAGATCTATTCGGGGTTGCTTCTAGCCTATGTAAAAGAGAGAACCTTTTTTAATATTAATACAAGTGCAGACAAAGATTCTAAGTTTCATTCCATTTGAGTTATGTTCTTTCTATGTGTTTTCATCTCTTATGAATTTCTTTTTGTAGTTCTTGAAGAGTGAATCATTACAATTTAGTAAAACATCTAATGTGATCATAATATATCAGAAGTTCATTCAGTAACAATTTTTCCTTTGTTATTACTGTGAGTAAAAACAAGACCTGTGACCTATGTGAATTGTTGCATTCTTAGTCTCCTTTCAAGGGTACATCTTCTATTTTTCTTCCACTGCAAACAAGGTGAGACTTATCTGTAATTGATACCTTTCTTTGTTTTAATAGTTTTGTAAATCATTTCTACATCATTTGAAATTAAAATTATGACTCAGATAACGAGATACAACCTATGTATTGTCTTATCATAAATTTCATTTAAAGATTATTTCTCATAAAACTGAAGATAGAAGAAAGCATTTATAAAAACATTTCATTTAAAACTTTGATGCCTGACATTATTATTTGAGCCTTAGAATCAATCTCAGGAACAACACCTGACATGGGAGATTTGGAAGGGGTGTAATCATGGAATATTCAAGGATAACCAACAATTAGAGCAATGATTCTGGGAAATAATTGGTCATGATATAAAGGAAAACCTCTAGCTCACTCACTAGACTACATAGAATCTACAATGCAGTAACTAGGAAAATATTATTCTAGAAGCTTGGAACCTCAATCTAACTCCTTTAGAAATAGGTTCTCCTCATCCTCGTCCTTCTTTATCTAGCCCCAATGTATGGTCTCTAATTCCTTCAACATTCCTCAAGATCAATTTTGATGGTGTCTCAAAAGGGAGTCTAAGGATAGTAGGGTATGGGGGAATCATTCAAATGACAAGGGTCACATCATATAGGTGTATGTGGCATATTTGGGGCTTGACATCAATAATGTAGCAGAACTGTGATCCCTTAACATTGGCCTACAATTGGAAAATACCCAAGGGTACTCCATATTAGTGGTCGAAGGAAACTCACAACTTATCATTCACATGCTCAAGAAATTGAAAAATGGATCTACCCCCAACAAAGTCTCTATTAGTTGACACTTAACTTATGGAATTGAATCTCTTCTCATTTATATCCCTCTCATATGGGATCTCATTCCTTTCCATGTTTGAATATAATCTAACAAGGTAGAGAATCTTCTAGCTAATAAAGGACTTAACATGGTTCATAGCTCTCTATATTCTAGTTGGGTCCAACTTCCAAACGATTTCCTCAAGTTTGATTTCTTAAACTTATCCTGCAAATACCTCCACTACATAGATGGGGTGAATGGTGGTTGACCCAATACTGTAAAAACTGAGGACAAACAAATACCTCTGACTTATGACAATGACATTCCAAGCAAATCAAAGCCTTGACTCTCTCCCATATTTTTCAAGTTTTCCATGTTATCTTCTAGCTTTGTTATCTATGTATGTCATGACTCTTATTATATTTCAAAAATTTGTTTATAGTTGAATCGATTTATAGTTAGGAAAGCGATTTGGCTCCTTTAGTTTCTCACTTAGGCTCTATCAGTTTGTGGATCTCAGACAATCTCTAAGAACTCGTACACATAACTAGTTTGGTTCCTTGGACAAACCAATTATGAGTTGTCTATAAACTTCTGTATATATTAATTAGATCAATGGAATCCTTCTTCCATATTTAAAAAAAGATAAGTATATCCCCTTCTAATTGTTGTTCATCACAATCACCATCCAATATGAATTGGACATCTATATTCTTTCTAAAAAATATGAACACTTTCCACTATTTCATTGTGCCATCTAGTAATGTTGGTAATATGTACTACCTCCTTGTGAATGTTTGTGCCATTTAAGAATACTCGTTGTAACACACCCACTACGACATAATAAATTTTTCGCCTTTTCTTGAGGGACAGAATCCCTGAAGTCCTATGGGGGCTTAGCGCAGGCTAGCTCTTCCGTTTTCCACCTCCATGTGATAGTCGGTTATGACCACCGACCAAACAACTAGGCACCTTTTCACATTTCGTGACTCATTGATATAAGCGAGTCGAGTCTTTCGAATATGCAAACCCCGAAATGCCAAAATGACGAACCCCGAAAGGGCTAGCGAGTGACAAGCTCCCTACTTGGGTCTTGTCCATGTGACCCTATTCCGTTACCACGCACTAAATCGACAAAGCACTTACCATCTTTTTGCAATTCAAGGAATCACGATGCGATGTCTCTTCCTCTCCCTTTCGAATCCCCAAAAATCCATAATCTCCGAAGTTCCCCTCCAAAGGGAGATCAACGGCTATAATCCTCCCCTGATTCGATGGTCCTGGCCGTATCAGGATTTTGGAAATCAGGGGTTCGAAATGCAAGAGAGTCAAGTCTTTCGACTCTTCAAACCCCGAAACCCGATACTCGAGTTCTTGTATGAGATCCAACGACTCTCGATGTCTTGGATCCAATGGTTCAGATCTTTTCAGAGTTTCGTGAACCAGGAGTTCACGATGCAATGACTCCAAAACTCTTGTCACTCCAATCCTCGAATCTCGATATGGGGATTTGTGTAGGAGATCAACGATCCTCGAGGATTTGGATCCAACAATCCACGAGATTTCAGAGCTTTCCTTGAACTCTGACCGCTCACCACACGTCTCCTCTGATGGACGATCTAGATCCTTTTGGGACTCCTCCTTTCTGCCACAGAGCGCATCGGGGTTTCGGGTACGTGGATTTCGCGACTTGTGAAGACAAGGGTTCTTTCCCTTTGGTTTCCCGGGTGCCAAAACGCCGAAATGTCGACCGACAGCCACGTGTCCCTTCAATGAATGGTTGCGGCTTTTACCCATGATCAACTGTTATTATCTTTTCAGGATGATCAACGGTCACGATCAAATCCCGATTTTCTCAAACTTATTCACACTTAAACCGGTTCGAGGTTTCGTTTATCGGGATTTTGCGGCTTGCGAAGACAAGGCTTCTTTCCCTTTGGTCTCCCAGGTGCCGAAACGCCGACTGACAGCCATGTGTCCTCTACAAATGGACGGTCCAGGTAACTTCCATGGATCCTGGGATCTACGGTCCCAATTCCTCTTCTACTCACGAAGATAAAAGAAAGAGTTTGAGGCATTTAACACCCTCGTTTCTTCCTCCAATCTAACGGTCGTGACTGACCGTAGATCTTCTGACAGAATCGCGTCTGTTGATCGATACTTAACCACACACTGCCATTTCGGGATTTTGTAAATCGAGGTTTTAGGATTCGCGAGTACAAGAAAACTCGCACCTAGATACTCCGGGTACCGAAACTCCGAAAACTCTTAATTTACCCCCACGCTAATAATTTGGGATTTCGCAAGTCGGGGTTTCGGGACTTGCGAGTGCAAGGGGACTTGCCCTTGGGTACTCTGGGTACCGAAATGCTGAAATGTTGGGATCTACGAGGACCATTCTTCCTCGCACGGGATGGCTAAGACTTGCGCCACCAAATCTTGTTTCAGGTTCTTGGTAAGCTTTCCGAAGAGGGTATCTCTATGGAGAGATCTATTCCGGGTATTCCTGGAGACGAATAAGGGCATAGATTTCCCGAAAGCAGACTTGAAGTCCAAATTAGTTCAATATACGTATATATAAATCTATCGATAAACATAAACCATACGTGTTCCTTCCAATAAAAGCATGCAACCACCATTTCTGATCAAAACACCACACAGATAGTCTTATACTCAAACCATTCATAAATTGCACAGACTATGAGCATACATGTCAACGTATAAATTTGAAGATACAAGATATAACACTTATCAGAAAAACACTAGAGGTGATGCAACTGCTGAGAGGGGTGCTCGTTTCTACCCAACCGTAGGCTTAGAGACTCCAAATGGATTTACCACTAGCCACCCCCAAGTTGAGACCACGATGCTGTGAGACCGAGTCTTTGTTCGCCAATGACTGAGAACAAAGGTTACTCTCCTTCTTCTCCACTATCACTCACTCTGTATTTTCCAAAGTTCTTTTCCTCTCTTTTTTTTCCTTCCCTCATGTCTACCCCCCTGATTGCACACTCTTACTGCCTTTTCTCTTTTCGGTGAGGTTGCGTGTGGCACGATCTTCCTCGTGGTGGTCAGGTCCGAGGACTCTATGGATGGGCGGTTCACCCCCATCCCTCATTACTCATGAGGAGCCATTTACCTACCAACCTGGCGAGTCATTTAATATGGGGCCAGCGAGCCGCTCTTGTTTCTACGGGCTAGTGAAGTCCAAATACAGTATTGGTTTCGGTGGAAGTTAACGCCACCATTCCAG
>JASDQU011175253.1:1449-23166 GCA_032191745.1 Picea mariana
TGTCTTCAGAGCCTTAAGTCATCATGGATTCGAACCAGCATCCCCGTCGATCCCATCGCTTATTATAGTTACCACTAGATTTCAAGTCTTTTCCTTCTAAAAGGCATAGAGTTATTAGGAGTGGTACACACACCTCCACTGTTCAGACTTGTGATTCTACAAGGATGAGTACTGAACCTAGTCTTCAAAACACTGGGAGCCCTTCGACTCCCACACCCACTATAGTTAATGTCACCCCTTTGACTCTTGCAACCACAATGGTTTTAGTGCCAGAGGCACCTATCATTACTATGGCTCGGCCTATAATGAATGTTCAATCTCTTGCCTCAAACCCTTTTGGGTCTCTTGGTCACTTGTCGGGATATAATGTGCAGTCTATCCCTATGGTCTCTAGTTATTTTTCCTATGGTATGTCGAACTTTACTTCACAGTTTTCAAACTCCATCCCAATTGTTGGCCCTAATGCTAGCATTGGGTTTGGGGGCACTACACCTCCTTACACTCCATTTTCATTTGGTGGTTCTCAAATCCCTCAAACGACTCCTAATATGGGAGCCATTCCTGCTTTTAACCCTGATTCCAATCCTCTTGCTTCTGGGTGGAACAACCAACATGGCAGATAAGCTTCTACTCAATTTTCATCCTATACCCCTACCTCCTTGGTGTTGATTCTTACCAACATGTTTAGCATGATGAATCCACCTTTATTCTTCAGATTCACACCCAAAGGAGGTCAGTTTCATGCTTTGGGCAACCCCCAACCTAGATCCAATCCGGTTGGGGGGAATTTTTATAACCCCCATCAGAACATTCCTACTGGAATGATGCCCAACCAACCTTTTATGAATCAGCCCGAAGGAGGGCCTTACAATCCCGGACAGGGCCATGGTGCTTACCAAAACCCTAGATGGGCTGCAATTCCACAAACACAATCTTTCCAGGGAGCTTGGGGTCAAATGTCGCAACCTTGTCTCCATTTTCTGGCCACGCGTAATCTGCCAAACTTTTCTAAGTTAATGAACGACCATGTGAGTCATGATCCTACATGGCCCCCCATCCCCACCAAGATTCCTTCAGAAATTCCAAAATTCGAAGGTAAGAATGGAGAGGATCCTGGTGATCAAGTTACTGCCTTTTACCTATGGTGCTCCTTGAATTCCCTTAATGACGATTCTATTTGGTTAATATTATTTCAACACACCCTCATTGGAGTTGCTACGAAATGGTATATTGAGCTACTTGAGGGGGCATATGGGACCTTTATTCAGATGGTGTTGGTCTTCCTTAACCACTTCCAATTTTCAGTTCCTTACGATGTTGGCCTATAACTTCTGTCAACTTTATGCTAGGACACCGCCACTCATATCTCGGATCATATCTAGGAGTAGCGTAGATGGAAGAGGTTGATTAAGACCTCCATACCCCTGGCCTTTCTTTTAGAACGGTTCCTTAAGTCTTTGCACCCTCCTATCTCAAAGGATGTTGCTACATCCGGGGTTACCACTTAGGAAGAAGCGATCTTTAAAGCCCAGCAGTTAGATATGATATATGATCAGTCTGGGATGTTATACCACATTCTTTTGGGTGCACCGTGGTCAATTTACAACCCTAGACAAAGCTTGCACCTCATGGAAATGGCATTGTAGGCTCCACCAATGTAAAATCCGTAGACTCAGTGACAATCCATTTGAATGAGTTGTCTCTAAACCAGTCTGCAGGAGGGCCAGCTTCGTCTGTGTCTTCCAATCCCACTCATTCGGTGGATGTACATTTCGTGCAATCGTCGGCTGGCCCAAATGGTAACCAGCAACTAGGCAAGAATAAGAAGAAAGGATGTAATAATCGTAAGGGTGGGAAAAATAGTAATAAACCCAAGGACAATGGTAATAATGAGAAGACGAATAATAACGCTGGAGAGGGAAAGACGTAAGCTGAAATTTCCCTGTAAGCTTTGTACAGATGACCACCTTACTCATTTATGCCCCAAAATTATGGAAGCTACGAGGCTATTATCTCTACCGCCCGTTGTGCTGATGAATTCATTTCCATATAACCAGCACGTGGCCTCAAGTTCCTCAAACTCTGGAAATGCAGCTGGAGGTAATAAAAACCCATCATTGAAAGACAACGACCGTTTGTGTATCAACATGGTCAATGCGAAAGTTAATGTGGCCACTTGATCTCGAGATTATAGCTCTTCATGGGATATACATGGTCTAGAATCTACTCCTCCTCCTCCGGAGATGACTTTACAGATTGAAAAACCAGAGCCACCGCCTCATATTTTGAAAGGAGTACTCAAGTGCTCTACCCACAATCCAAATGCTAGAGCCTCCCAGAACTACTCTATTGTTGAGGACCTGGGTCAAACCCCTTGTGCGATGTCGACTTTCGAGGTACTCCAGATGTGTCCTTCATAGAGGAATGCCTTATTATTTGTGTTAGGAGCTCTAGAACCTAGTGGCTCAAAATTTATCAAGTTTGGCATCACATATGTGAAGCCTCGCTTGCCTTACCATGTGGCATTCCAAATCCACGAGGGTTACTCAAAGTATACCATCAAACGTGTGGTTGTTGATGAGGGCACTGCTACATGTGTGATGTCCCTGATCTGTTGGAAAGCTATCGGTTCTCCGACTCTTTCTAAATCATCGAACATGTTGACTACTTTTGATGGTCATTCCTTCCGCCATCACAGTATTCTTCCTGCCTTTCCGGTCCAGTTAGGTGGGAAGACGGTAGAGGTCGAGGTCGAGGTAGTTGATGTGTCTCTTGATTATAACTTGTTACTAGGATGCAATTGGACCTATGCTATGGTCGTCTTCGTATCATCTGTATTTCATACTCTTTGTTTCCCTCATGAAGGGAATATCATGATGATCGACCAGTTATCCTTTGCGTACGCTAGTCCCAATGCATTTGTTGGACCATTGATCCCTGTGATCAATAATTCTCAGCTAGAAACTGAGAATGTCGGTGTCGGAATGTATTCTTCCTTTATGGGTACTTTCGACTTCACGGCATTGATTCACCATGTTTACGCCATGTCTAGTAGGCCCGTTTCGACAGGGAGGTCCATCCCTTTCCGCACTTCCTATTTTAGTGATATGTGGACCCTACCTTCCCCGACTTTGTCTTGTGAAGTTAAATCGCATGTTGGAATGGACATGCTACTATCGGTAGTGGAGATTGTGTATCAAGTTGTTCTTGACTCTTCCGTCGATCTCGGTCCTGTTACGTCACCGACAAACGAGGAGGATCTCGTTCTTAGGCCCGTGTGGGCCACTTCATTATCTTTTTCACATGACTTCCTCAATGAGACTTTGCCTTCAAATGAAGCCATCATCGAAGCCATGAATGGTTCTAACAAACCTTGGGACGATATGCATCATCGCTCTTATTTTCTCCCAGACTTGAAAGAATCGAACAAGATGACTTTCGATCTACTTTGAGTGAGATAGTCGGTCACGTCATAGTTCCACTTGATACGCACGAAATTTATGCCAAAGGAAATATGGTGAGTATTTATCCTATCGCCATGATCGATATCTCTCTTACCCCTGGCAAGATTGAAAACATACATATCGGTGTGGATTGTTCGCCAGAAGAAATCCTGATCTACACCAAACTCTTCAAGGAATTTCGAGATGCATTTTCCTGGTCTTATGAAGAGATGCCAGGAATAGACCCTTGTATTGTCGAGCATGAGATTAGAACTTATCCGGATGCTAAACCTGTTCGAAAACATCTTAGAGCTTTCAATCCCCGGAAGGCCCCTGCTATTAAGGAAGAGATGGAGAAGCTACTTAATGTTGGCTTCATCTACTTGATTCCCTTGACTAAATGGGTATCTAATCTTGTTCCTGTGAATAAGAAGCAAGGAACTATCCGTGTATGTATGGACTTTTGTGACCTGAACAAGGCATGTCCTAAAGACAACTTCTCGACACCTTTCATTGATCAGATTCTCGATGAGTGTGTGGGAAGTGAAGTGATTTATTTTATGGATAGATTTCAGAGTATAACCAAATTCAAATTAAACTTGAGGATCAAAACAAGACGACATTTATTTTTCCTTGGGTTACTTTCGCATACCGGAAAATGTCTTTTGGCCTTAAAAACATCGGAGCAACCTTCCAACATGCCATGACCTTCACTTTTCACGATCTTAAGCATATAGTCGAATCTTACCTTGACTATCTTGCTGCTCACTCTCGTAAGAGAGTGGATCACACTATGCACCTTCGGCTTTTTTTTGAAATATGTTGTTACTATAGAATCTGGTTGAACCCTCACAAGTGCATCTTTTGCGTTAGGTATGGTCATCTTTTGATATTTCTATTTTTTTAGACCGGGATCATGGTAGATCCGTTAAAGGTTGAGGCAATACTTTGATTGCCTCCCCTGCACACTATTAGAAAACTTCAAGGTTTGCAGGGGAAAGCTAACTTTCTATGTCAGTTTATAGTAAATTATGCCAATATCACTAAGGGTTTCATGTGTCTTTTGAAGAAGGACACCCCTTTTATCTGGGATGAGCGAGCCCAGGAATCCTTCGATGCTTTGAAGAAAGCCTTGGTATCAGCTCATCTTCTGAAGTCTCCTGACTATAGTAGGGATTACTTTCTTTATATCGCCACATATGAGGAGACGATTGGTATGGTTTTGGTTCAGGAGGATGATGAGCTCCACGAGCACATCATCTACTATCTTAGTCGAAACTTAGTCGGTCCTGAACTTAATTATTCTCACATTGAAAAGCTATCTTTGGTTGTCGTTCACGCAGTCCAACGTTTGTGTCATTATATATTACTTTGCAAGACTATTGTGGTTGTCGATGTCAATCCATTTCAATATGTCCTCACCAGGCGTATCATAGGGGAAAAATATAATAAATGGATTTTCATTTTACAAGAGTTTGATCTCGATTTCGATTCTGCAAAATCCAATAAATCACTGGTCTTTGCAGAGTTAATATCCAACTTTCCATGATTAGATGAGGATGTTATCCATGTTGATTTGTTTGCAGACGAACACATTTTTCTTGTCTCGTCGTTTGACCGTTGGTATGGAGACATTGTTCTCTATCTTCAAACTTTAAAGTTCCCTCAACATCTCTCGCGAGATGACTGACGACATGTAAGGTACCAAGCTAAGAATTATAATATCATCCGTGACACTTTGTATCACTGAGGAATAGACGAAGTTGAGTCAATCCTGAATAATTGCCACATTGGGGCTTGTGGTGGTCATCTATCCGAGCTTGCAACAGCCCAAAAAAATTTGCGAGCCAGTTATTTCTGGCCTTCTATATTTAAAGATTGTATTGAAGCGGTTAAGAAGTGTCACCCCTGCCAAGTGTTCACTTGGAAAATGTGCTCGCATCCAGCCCCTCTTCACCCAGTCATTATTATCGGTCCCTTCACCAAGTGGGGGGTGGACTTCACGGATTGAAACCCAACTTCGGCTGGGGGAAATCAGCACATTATCGTGATCATCGACTACTTTACTAAGTGGGTCGAGGCCATGCCTATAGTTAAATCTGATGGGAAGACTGTCGCCTTCTTCATATTCAATCAAATTATCACCCAGTTCGGTATCCCGAGTGAGATTGTCATTGATCATGGCAGTCACTTTCAGAACGAAATGATGGAAGAACTAGCATCTAATCTGGGGTTTAGACATGGTCATTCTTCTCCTTATTACCCCCAGGTGAATGGACAAGTAGAGGCCATCAACAAGTCTCTCAAGACCATTCTACAAAAAATTGTCAGCCAGAGGAAGTCCAACTGGCACATTATGCTATATCCCGCACTCTGGGCATACCGAACCTCGATCAAGACTGCCATCGGATTTTCCCCTTTTCAGTTAGTACACGGTGTGGAGTCAATTTTACCTATTGAATTTGAAATCCCTTCTCTTAATTTGGAAGTCACGCTCCTACCTGACACTTCTGATCTTGAGCGACGCCTTGTGCACCTAGAGAGTCTTGACGAGCAGCGTCAAGACACCTCTATGGCTATTGAGGCGAACAAAAGATGTGTCAAGGTCTAGTACGATAAGTCTGTCTATCCTCGATTGTATGTTGAGGGTGACTTGGTCCTTTTATATGATCAAGCCAAAGAACCACTGGGGGAAGGAAAGTTTAAACCCATGTGGCACGGTCCTTATATCATGTGACATGTCTTAGAAAAAGGAGCCTATGAGTTAGAAGATTATGAAGGGAATGTGTTGGCCAAGCCCAGGAATGGGCTCTACTTGAAAATATATTACGCTTGAGCCCCAATCTTGGGTGGAACTTTTTGTACACTAATATAATTTAGTGTATATATATTTTCCCTTTATTTTCGTCTTCATCTTGCTTATCGAGTTTTCACTTGGTTGGTAGATGTCAACGGAGTCTTCGATCTACCTAGGATTCACAGACAGAGCCAGTCATCATACACAGAACTTGGCCTCCATCGCTTGGGTGGTTTACTCACCCAAGGGTCTAATGGTCTCTTCAGGTGGCGTATGCCTAGGGCCAGCCATGAATAATGTGGTTGGATATAGCTTCATTATAGAACTTTTGTGTGATGCTATCTCACATGGTATTCGCTCTTTAGAAGTTCTCCTAGATTCCCAGTTAGTAGTATGTCAGTTGAATGGAAGTTACCGTGTGCATGATCCTACTTTACTCCGACGATTCCTACATGTACGTCTTTTAGAACGACAGTTTGATTTTATTACTTATTATCACATTCCTAGGAGTTCTAGTCATGTATCCGATGCTTATGATAATTTAGTTTTAGATTGGCATTTGTCACATAACTAAAGCAAAGAAAATCGTCTCATCAATGTACACATTGTAAATATAAGTAAAGTCGAAGATCTCTTTTTTATATATATTTCAAAAAATATGGTGTTTATAGTACAAAATTGGGGCTAATACCCTCGATACACATATACAGTCGATACTACAATATCCACGACATCTACGCATGTGGTTTTGTATGCGTGTCATGGTAACAAACTATGGTGTTTGCGAGACGCCGAAAGAGTCGCACCCAAGCTCTGGGCACACCAACCACTTGTCGCTGCATGGCTTCCGGAAGATCCTCTACCTAAACCATGGGAATCCTATGAGTCAAACAAGACAAGTTGCCCTGCATGTTTTGTAGGTCTCTCAGCTTCTCTTCCCGCCGCTTCGTCTCCCTAGTTCCTCCGACGATGTCGAGGAAGCCCTTCCGGTCGTCGTGGACCCACGTCTGTGTTACACAAGTGTCTAGTTATTACTCAAGCACCATCCAAAAATATTTTTGTTCTACTATACAAAAATACAAAAAAAATGAAATATTTAAAAACATTTGACTTACCTATGTCCCCGTAGGTGGTCCCTAGTGGGAGTGGCATGTCTGGATCCCCTCTAAAGTCGGTCCCTGCATAGGGATAGTCATCTAAAGCAATGAATTTTCACTGCCACCAGTAGAATAAATCCTCATTGTAGGGTGTGAGCACCCTACCTCCCCCCTGTCGTCTCATTACCTCGATCCACCATGTCATGGTTGGATCTTGAGGTCCTCTTGGAAGAATATCGACTCTAGGTCTCAAACCTGGAACCTGCTCGAAGAAAAAACTGCATAAGATAGAGAAAAAACTGAAATTCCTCTTGCTACCATGTTTGCACTTTGTCAAATGGCTCTTAATATTAGCCAGTAGTGAGTTACACCAATCATATATTGTGGGTCTCAAGCACTCTACTGCATAGAACATGAGCAGCCTCAATGCCTAGTGCAATGAAGCCGAGCCTGTGATCCTGGTCAACACGAGGACAACAGTCTTCAGGCTGAGATTGTTTATCGCTCAGATGGGGAGTTGACTCCTGAACTTCAGAGTCCCTACTACACAATGGGCATCTATGTACTCCTTTATTTTCATTCATCTCCCTACCCCCCATGATTTGAGGTTTACAACCTCTCCCGGGCATGATAATCTAGTCAAAAAGTAGATATTCTCTACTTCAATCCTCAATGGTTTCCCATCGAGGATGAAGCTTTCACTATTAGGGTCCTAGTAACCCACAAGCATCTCAAGCAGCCTCACTTGGGCCCTCATCCCTTTGAGTGCAAAAAAATTATATAAGACACATCTTTTCAAGGCCATTTGGGCCCCCAGATATCTATCCACAATAGCATCTACCTCCTCATGCTCCCTTTCCCTCCATTCTAGAACCATCTTTCTAGATGAAAGTCAAAATTTGAGTTAGCAACCATAGAGGTTATTGATTATGTACTTGTACATGAGCTGCTTCATTTACAGTCGCATATAGGACTGGGTATACATGCCCTGTAGTTTGCACAGTCACGTATAACCCATCGTATACACGACCCAATAAGTGACAGCCCGCGTACACTGAATTACACAATTTGCAACCTAATTTAATCAAAATTTGAAACCTAATTTAAAAATTTAATCCACTGGAAATGAAGAGGAGGGGAAGAGGAATTACCTGGCCCAGACGGTTTTTGATTTTGTCGCCTTACGCTCCCCCAATCACCAGTTGAATCTCGGAGGTAATTTGGTCCAATTTTCACTATTTGGGTAAAAAGTCAAAATGGTATAGTAATTTTTGGTTTTGTTACTATTTATAATAGTTTTTACCCACTTTCTATAGTTTTGAGTCGTTTTTTTGCCTAATGGACTAATACAAAGGTGGATTGAGTTGGTTTTGGTAGTTTTCACTGGGGATTCTTGCAGATTTCAACATTATGTTGACCCTTCGTCACCACGGGCAAGTATTTTCACTACCCAGCATATAGGATAGGTATCCATTCCATCATTCATTTTCACATTATCCTATAACTATCACTTTTTATGTCGTAGGTACAAACCCATTTTTTGCGACACAAAACCTTCCATCTTCTATAAGTAGTGTCGTTATCAAGTGGTAGAGACTTACCAAACATGGGTGCCCTAGTTAGATCCCCTACTTCATTTGGTTCCCATGCAGAGATTTATTCCTTAGGACCGGGAGTCCCTTATAGATAGTACATAACTTTATGTTGAGCCTCATTTCTCACTCATAAACATGTTGCCTTATGAGGACTCCCAACCGAATTTAATTTAAGCTCTTCTCCAACTCGTCTTCAAAAAGCGAAAAGATTGTCGAGTGAACTTGTCTCTTTCACACTCGTAAATTGGATTTGAAATGACGTCTATTTGGCACAAGTTTATCCCTTTTTCACACCAAGTAGACTAAAATTCATAAAAAGGGACATTTTTTGGCATTAAGTTGTGATTTCATCGCATGCCCTTGCTTGCAGAATTGAGCCTATAGTCGGTTCTCGCTTTGCATTATAAATTGTTTGCCTCAAAAGTTTTTGTATCCTCAACCAAGCAGAGCCTCATTAATATCCTTCGCAATTTGACACCCTATACCTAGGAGGGAACATTCCCCCAAGTGTCCATCTCCCGCATGCATCTCCTTGCATTGAGCATAGGTATGTTCCACTGATGGAACTAGTTTTTCTTACTTGCGACACTTGTTTCCTCCTCTATATCATAGCATTCATTTGTCTATGAAAAAACAAAAAAAGACGGGCGGGAAGGGAGTATTATCTTGTATTGGTAGCAGTCATGTCACCTTTGAACAAAGCACAAAGTTACTGAGTCCATTCATCATCATAATTTTGGGATTAGCATGGACTTAGGAAGCTGGGCTTGTTACAGAGTCTTGTCTACCGACTGGTTACTCTTCCATTCCCTATAGATAATTTCATTGATGTCTCCTGCATATCATGGTTTCATCATTGAGTCTATGTTTTCGGAGTCTTCCATATGTCTCATGCTCTTGTTCAAAGGAAGTCTATCAACCTGTGTCGGCCACTTCTCAGAAATCTTGACTTTGCATGTTGGCCATACCCTCGGTTTGGCTCAGAGTCACATGATATTGTAGTCCTATCATGCACCCTGGTCCTACTTTCATCATTGGTAGGTAATAGCAGTCGACATTTCACCATTGGTCATTGACTAGGTGGTTCCCCTTGTGTTCGACGGCAAGACATCTATTCACACATTGGGATTTGTGCAGTTTCTTGGATTCCATTAGCCTTATTGGTGGTTTCCTTGCTTTTGTCAGCAGTTTTCCTCATTGACTTCTATTCAGAGGGTATTTTTCATGTACCACTTGCACTTGGCACGCGCGAAAGATGCACAGGTTTGTTGGTTCGTGAACATGTTCTTCATCCGATTTCCTCCAAATCATGAAGCTCTTGCTTTGTACCTCATGCTGACTGATGAGAGATGCCTTAATGATATCCTTTCAATGGGTCTCCTTCCATCGACTTCAGCTCATCTATTATAGAAACAGGACCTAGAGTCTTATGAGTACCTTGAGGCTTGCAGACATTAGTGGCAGGTTCTCTCACCATCAACAGTTGGGAATACATCAATGTCTCCTGATCGATGGATTCTTCAGGTGTTTGACAACGACTCCTTTATTCACACTTGTNTTGTAAGAATGTACTCAATGCCTTGATACCTACTTTCATTATCGGTAGGTTGTCTCGCGTTTGTTAATGGTATACCTCAATGACCGGTAATCAAACGATGTCTCATTGTGTTCAACCTCAACTCCTTTATTCACATGATGTAGACTTGCACCCTTGGAGGATTGTGTAGAAGACTTGAAGACATCAATATGTGGCCACAGCTTTCCTGAGCTATTACTTCCTTTTCATTGGACTAGAACCTATATGACTTCAATAATCATGGGAGATCAGATTGTACTCCATTGTATGCAAATATCTTCAGATTGATTTTGAGACTAGTTCTACTGGGCCTTGTTCATGACTATGACAACTTTTGGCATGTGACCGCATTTGTGTTTTTCTATTCATGGCCATGGACAGTTGTTTGGTATATTTTCACATGGATCTGCAGTGTAATTCTATTGGCATCCATGTATGCAAAGTTAGTGCAGAATGTAATGAGCAACTAGTTCTTCCAGTTGTTTCCCCATCACTCCACTTCTAGGTTGTTTATAATGTATTTCGTCCATCACAGATACTCCTCTAACCTCACACATTAGGGGGCATCTATTATAGCAAGATTCGCCTCACCCTATGCAATCTTGCACGGAAGGCCTTTTTTCCATTTCCCTATGCAGACTTATCATCCCTGTTTGTAAATCCCAGAGCCAAAAATACATATTTTTCCACATGTATGCACCTTGCCTACTATACAGCATGCGTATACGCAGGCTACACCACTACAACCCAGGTACATCGGGATTTGTGCCAAAAAATGATAATGAATGTTGGGTTTCCATGTCACAATAAGAGATCTATGATCCTTGGCCTTCCATATACTAGAAACGTTCCGACTCGGCCCTTCAGTTTTATTTGAAGGCTATAAATGGGCCAATTCCAAGCTATGGAAAAGGGGAGAAAGAATTCAACTTTGAGAGCAAAGTTACTATGGAGAAATTATTTACTTCATATTGAGTCTGCATCCCTTTGTCCTTTAAGTCTGAACACAGTGTTTATCCCCCAAGCTCTTCCTTTATTGATTGAGAACCTCATTATTTCTCTTTTATGATCTTGCCTTTGGTGAAGGATTGAAGTGGTGGAGGCCCTGCTAGAAGGAACTTGGTTTTTCAGTTCCAAACCGTGCCGACATAGAAGTCTGTAACATTTTTACTTCTATTGATCATATATTAATAGAAATACTATTTTTCCGTCCAATTGATATCTTGCAAATATTTGAATCATTATCCCATGGGTGTATTTGTCATGTTTATTAATGGATTATGCTATTGAATGTGCTAACATCATTTATTATCAGCATATGCTTGCTTTGCTTGGTTGTTGAGGACTAGTTGCAGGTATATTACTTTGGGTCAAGTGCTCAATGATGGACTTCGTCGAATGTATGGACGAGGTAGGCCTTTTATCTTGTCTTGCTAGCATATTTGTTTACATAGCATACTTGAGAAGAGAGTAGATTTCTGCAGTCATTTCTGTTTGTTGTGGTTTACCCTAGCCATAGAGAGATTTTCCTCATAACACATGTAGACTCACTAAATTAGTTGTTTGACTATAGCTGGATAATAATAATTCTATGTAGTAATTTTCCATCTCATGACAAGGGGTAAAGTTGATATACCAATGATCTCCAACATATAATCTTGCAGAACTAGATACATTGTTACCAACATTTAAAGGTGAAAATTGGAATAATATTTTATGAAAATTGATTAACCAAGCCCAAAAAAAGCATCCCAAGATTACAACTGATCTAAATCCCATTGGAATTGACAAAAATTTAATAGTTGGTGCATTATTGTCTGTCAAATTCATTTTCCCTCCAAAACATTAGGAGGTCATTTGTGTAACAATTTCAGAAGTCTTAAAAGTCCTGGACCATTTTAGAAAGCATCAAAAACATCTTGGCAACGCTTGAATGGGACTTCGAATCCCTCAAATATCAACCAGATTCTGTTCAAACCATCTTAAACTATGAAACCATTATCATAGACTTTACACAGACATAATCAATAGCACTATAGTCACCATGATTTCATCTCAAACTATTGTTCTATTTTTACAAGGGATTATGTTTGTGCAATTTATAAAAATGTCGTTGTTAATCAAAGAAATGTATTGAATTAGATAACTAGTTAAGGAACATGAAAGACTAGATGTAAATTGTGGGGAGTAGGAATTTGCATGAACTGTAGCAACATAGATCAAATGTAGTGGAACTGAATGGGTTTTCACTTGTTTTTTAGGATTATGTTGGATCATAAACCATGCAGAGTATTATCTTACTGAGCACTGGGACAAATAAAGGTGGATGTTATCTAGCTCCACATGGAGTCTTTCTGGCCATGTACATGGGGCTTACAATTATATGGGAAATTTTAAACATATTTTCTTTGAATGCGATTGCTTTCATCAATACCATCTCAATTTGGTGGCAGGTATCAGATTACCTCCATTTGTATCTATTTTGTGATTTTTCCAACTTCTTTTCTCTTTATCTTCTATATTGATATAGTAAAAAAGGAGTATATATATATGCTAAACTTCATGTCTGTAATTTAAAATAGTTCAAAATTGATCATAATAAATCCAAGTCAAACAAAAACATGTTCGGTTGTTTGGCCTAGAAGCAACTAATAACAACCTGAAATAGTCTTACTGGGAAAATAAAAATGTCATTGCATAACAGGGCACTTTGTCAATTCAAAATTGATAAGACCATAAAAAAATATTAACTAAACCAAAATGTGTCTACTACATAATAGGACATTTAGCTTCTCTAGAGATGTTAACAAAAAAATCAAGAGAGTGTTGCAAGACTGATAATATAAGTGATTAAGAGCAATTGATTTTCAGCTTAAGGATTTGGTGTTATATCCTCTATGTGTTGATTCACAACAAGTGTGTGAGGATCAATGACCAGAAAAAATGTTTTGACATGCTTTGTTTCCATGTGTATACCCTTAATGCTTTGTTGAAATTTGCATATTTTAAAAGCTATGAGAGCCAAGAAACCAACAATACAAGCTTCAATGCTTATTCTAACTTGTAGAGGAGATTGTCCATATTACTGTTCAAATTTGAAGAGGAATAAGCTTGGAATTGCACATGCATTTTCACCAATATTTGTTATATTTAAACATTCAATTTCAAACTCTTCCTTGCTTGCTTGGGAATGCATTTTTCAGCTATGTCATTCATAGCTAAAATGCAAATCTTTTTAAGCTTTGGCATGTAATTTCCATCTCTCCATTGATAGCTGGAAATGCAAATTTCAGCTCACTTTTGCAAGTTTGAGAATGCATCTTTCAACTTTCCCATGACTTGTTTAAGTTTGCAACTCTCAATTTTATATGTTGAGTTTGGGAAATGATTTTAGCTGGCTAAAATTGCATTTCCATCCCACTTTTGGGCATGCCTAGAAATCAAAGTCACATCTTCTTCTTCTAGGATTAGTAGAAATTTTCATTTCTAGATTTCATGTTCAAGGTTGAGATGGAATTTTCATCCCTCATGTCAAAAAAAAAACTTTATTTTTTTCATAGCTTGAAACATGCATATCTAGCCTTCATCCACTCACATGAAACATGCATTTCCAACCTGTCTTTTGAATCTTAAAGTTGCATTCTTAGCTCTCTTTTGAGTTATTAAATCTCTTTCTCATGCATATTTTTTTAGTCTTCATTCTTTTTGAAATAAAAATGTGTTTTTCATAGTGCTTGCAGCATGAAGGTTGTAATTTCTTATTGAAGTTTTCCATGATAGGTCAATGCATACATGTTTATAATAGCCAAAATTCACATATTTGAATTTATTTGATTCTTGATCATAGTCTTATGCATGTTAAAAAGAGTTTGTTGGAAAATTGAGCTCAACTTGAACCTTGTTTGAAGGACCACTAAAGATGACCAATTGAAATGTGATTCTTGCTCCATGGCTTGTTTATATCTAATTTGGAGAAGCTTCCTCGAACTTGTGGGGTTACAACACTAATGCATTCTATTTTTTTGATTTAATGTAAATGATTCTAAAAAAGTAGTATATGCAAGATCAATCACATAACATGCCAAATGGTAATTTCTAATGTAAATTAAAAGCTTGAGAATTAAAAGCAATATTTTGCATGTTCATAGCAAGCATGATCAAACCAAGACAAAGAAAACTATTACACACAAATTTTTGAATTCAATTCAAACTTAAGGAGGGGTTAGGCAACGGAATTGAAATGAATATTGAAATTACCATTGCACTTGAATATTTGCATTCTACACATTCCTCCGTTTTCATGCTTGAGGATTGTTAGGAAAAAGTCATTTTTTGTTCCTGATTGAAATGAATTTTCCAGTTTCTCTTTCAAAGATAAAAAGGAAATTTCATCACTCTTTCCAAGAGTGATTACCAATAAGGTTTAAATATGCATCTTTAGCTTTTTGTTGGGATTTCTTGTAAATTGATTTTCCATCTCTTTTTTTAGGCTTGCTTGACATGGATTTCTAACTCTCATGCTCAAGATTCGAATTTGCATTTTGAGCCCTAAAACCAAGATTGTCATCACAACCACACTTAAAAATTGCATTTTTACCCCTCTTGTACGTGCATAAAAAGTTCAATTTCAACATGCTCAACTCTTGTTTTTGAATCTAATATTGCTCTCTTAACCATGGTAATTTTTAGCCACATGTATTTGCTTGATGGATGATTTCAATCTACTTTTTTCTACTTGCATATATGAATTATGCTCCACATAGTGTTGGTTTATGAAACCAAAGGTAAAAGAGGTAAGTTTATTTTTTGTGGAGAAAAATCTTTTTTTTTTTCAACTCAACAAAACTAGTTTCTTCCACAAACTATGATTATGACCCAACAAAGCCAAATAAAGCCATTGCACATACAAGAAAACATAGTTTTCAAATTAATTTTGAATTGGAAGTGAGATTACAAAATGAATTTTGAAATTTCCATTTCACTTCAAGTTTTGTATTTCACATGCTCTCCTTGTTTATTATGCGACAAGGGAGATTTCATACCTATCTAAATTCATGAATGAAACATGAATCAAAGCATTCATTGATTGATTATGAGAGGATTAAACTGCAATGAAGCATTAAAAGCATTAAAAGAAAAAAAAAATGTGTGCATGAGTTCATAGTGCTTTATGTCTCCATGGTTAAATTCAAGAGTTCATGTTGAATGCAATATTCTCCTCGAAAGATAATGTTGATCCCTTTTGCCATTGCATAGAAAATAACTCATTAGTTTTAAATTGTAAAATTCGTGGAAAGTCGATGGTTGATTTGAAGCAAGTGTAGTTACATTTCACATACTTGAATTCACTTACTCTAAAAAAACAAATCATGCTTGTATACTTTTAAGTGATTTGCTAAATTTTAACAATGAAATTGTTTCCTATGACTATGTCACAATTCGTGCACACTTGATCCAAGATGCCAATAATTGAGCCTTGTGAATCAAGATAAGCTCATTGTGGGTTTGGAAAAGATGGTTGTGCCAATGATTTTAAATGGCTCTCATTTCCTTTTTGACAACTTTTAGTTTATTAACATGGATCTAAAACATGAATTTCCCATGAATGTTTTTTAACCCAAACGCTATGAAACTCTTTTTTCTATTTTATTGGTTTTGGTTCAAGAGTGAAGGGTACATCAAGAAATGAGGAAACAAAGAAATATGTGTACATGAACTAGGCCCCAAAACCATTGAAGTGAAGGATGCTTCCTCTTGCATAATTGAAGCATATTAATCCAAAGAGAAATGAAGAAAACTTGTCATTTTCAAGTCAAATATTTGAAGGAGATAAAATGACCCAAGTTTGTGCACCTAAAATCATGTGAAAGAGAGTTGAAAGCTCATTCATCCAAGAGTCACTAGAAGCAAAATTGGAGTTATGAAGGGTTATTTCCATCCAAAGTTTGAATAAAATAGAGTACATGCTCAAACCCCCATAAAATATTTACCCAACAAAAAGGGATACAAGAGAAAATGAATGATACAAATGATAAATATTGTTTTGTATTTATTAATATTGAAAAAAAAGGATCGTTCATTTGAATGAGGACCAATTGTAAAATAGTTTAATTAAATAAACTTGGAGGACAAGAGCCATGAATTTATAAAGTCAAGGGCTAGACCAATGGAAGGAAAAAAGCCATTTACGATTTGTATAAAGGAGGCCTTTTGTAAGGCCCTAGCCTTGAATGGATTTGGGCACCTCTACTACATGATCTCCTCTATGGTCATTGACCAAGGCTAATAGGCTCTAGCTTCCTTGGGCATTGTAATTGATTATTATTCAAATGAAACCACACCATATCTCCACTTGAGACTGATGAGGTATCTTATGTTGAGCATGCCTCTCCTTATACCTCTTCCTCTTCGACTTGTGTATGTCTATTGAATTATCTCGACCTTCATGATTGTCTTGTTTACCATCGCAATGGTTTGAGAAAATGAAACGTCAAAAGGTATTCAAGGAAAAAATCACAAACATGTCTCAAATGGTGACCTATTGCTAGAATTATGGACGACTCATTTATAACAGTGTTGTATATAAGGTAGGATCACATCATAAGTCTTAGGATTCCTTTCTGAGCTACCCAAGTTCTTTTGAGTTCTGCTTGATTGATAAAGGTGTTAAGGTATTTCTTATGCCAAATCAGGAACATATCCCTCCAATCCTTCGACATTTATATGGAATTATCTTATCTTTGCAAATGTTATCTTCCAAATCTGATATGTACAATCTATATGTAAGAGTGTATAATGAGAACCTAATTTAGTAGAGTATTATAGTATTATAGTTTCAAATTGTGAAGGGACACTTGAATAAGGTCAATCCATAAAGTTCTAAGAAAGTTGCATGTGTTGTTCACATCATACTCAAAACGATTGGGTTTTGTTAGTTAAGGAGAACCAAAAGGGCCAAAAGATATATGCTTTTGAAAACATGCAAGGGTGGATCCCGTTTGAATGTTTGTGTTGACTAGTTCAGGAGACATCAAGTCACCCATTCCATCAGTCCAAAAGGAATTGTCATAGTCCATGCACTGCAATAGATTACACCATAATTCTACAAAAATTGTTGCATATTCATATTGTGTCTATGAATGGAATTGATAAGAAATCTTTTACAGCGGTTTCAGCTAGATACTTTGAAAAATGTAGAAATGATACCTCGACATTACTTTAGAAAGATCATGATATGGTAGCAAAGGAAAACAAGCATAAACATAGTATTAATCTTGTAGTATATCCTTCAAAAGTAATTGCAAAGAAGTTAATGGTTATCTATAGAAGGATGGATATGGGATATCTAGATAAAGTACTTATATTGTCTCTGGAAGATGGTGTCAATGTTCTTTCCTTTTGTGAAATACATTGTGATATTAGCATAAAATGTGATTCGTCGGATATTTCTATTAGTAGGTTTAAGGGATGATCCTGTAGATATTCCAGTTGATATCCTTATTGGTATCCAGTTTAGAATCATGATCATCCTCAATGTTGACCTTATGCTTGTCACTGAATTGGCCTTGAACAACCAACAAAAGGATGTACCATGTGGGGAGTTTATTGACAGCAAGGTTCTAGAAGCATGCCATCAATAGGGTGATTTATTATGATATTATTGCAAGGTTTTTTGTGATGAAATAATCATTGCTTGAGGCCCATTCCCAATGGAAACAATACACACTCATAGAGCTATTATTTCACATTTTTTACTTACGGCGGGGTACAACCTTCAAGGAGAAGCTGACTATTTTTATCACAAAAACAAGGGTGATACTTGGAGATAATGAAACAATAGAGAGAGTGAAATATTCAAGCATGTTTTATGTTGTAATGGGCAGTAAAAGGGGCACCACCCTTTAGGTTATTTTTGGATCATATTTATGTTATAGAAATATCCCACTCAAGGGGATCTGACAACTGGCATCCAACACAATTCACTAGTTGTTAGTGGTGCACTTTACTAGGATTTCAACAATCCTTCAAATTCATCATCACTACTATCTAGTATGATACCATTTTTTGTTGACATGGAGTTGCCTGCCCTGTCTTTCCACTTCCAGTGTCATAAGGCATCATAACCATGAGATTCTTGACAAACACAACCCCTGATGCTTGCAACGTTGTCTAGAGGATGAACAAATTATATTTCTTTTTCCAAATATGTAAAATGAGTATATTACAGTTTAATGAATACATTTTCCTATTATTATATATGGTTTTATACTTTATCAAAAATTCACAAAGACTTTATAAGGTTTTATAATTCAATGAAAGATTCACCAAGATTTTACAAGATTTTATAAGATTTTATAATTCAGTGAAAGATTCGCCAAGATTTTACAAGATTATATAATTGACTAAAAGATTCGCTAAAAATTTATATATACATATTATGTTATTGATAAAATAGCCTTCAATGTTTCCTATGTATCATGGGCATTCGCCCATTTATCATATATAAATTTAAGGGGGGTTCTTAAAATCACCCTTGATTCTCTCATACCCTCTCGATCAAGTTAGTTCCACCATTTCCGTGGCAATATTGCTCATACTCCTAAAAAAAAAGGTTGTTCCCGCACCAACGAGGGATGGAACACAATAATGCACCATAGCTACCATCTACGCTGGTCCATATAACACAATTGGAAGGTTGAACAATGGAATTTGATCCACTCCATTATTCCTCATCTCAATCATAGGGTCCTTAATAATCAACGATATTTCTATCCCATCTGAAGTTATACCCTTATATATAGATCTCTCTCCAAGCTTATTATCTTCATGGAATTTTCCTGTAGATTACATCAATGTATCCATGCTAAACTCCATTTCAGGATTGAAAATGATTCTAAGACATCATCACACTTTACTAGATTTTCCATTTGTCTGGACAGGATTGGTCTCTCCAAATTCATGAATCTCATTTTCATTTTCATTATAAACAACTAGATAGCAAAACTAAGGACTCTGCCTCCAACACTACTTTCAAGATCAACCTCTGGCAGCGATCGAGGATATTGGCTCTCCAAGAGAACACTTGACAATAGTTATTCAACATAGGATGTGGAGGGTCGTAATTTCACTAGCGACCAGATATACAATATCCATACTCATCCTTGACAAGATCACAAAGGCACCACGTCATGAAATGGTGCTCACTCCTACTCGCCTTTTAATTCATAACCCTGGAGCTTCCTCTCTTAATCCTATCCATCTGCAACTGAATCCCAAAAATTCACAGGTGAATCTGAGTGAAGTTATTACCAATTGTAGTAGGATCGATTTACAAACAAGTCGCGAGGAGATTTGGAGATCCAAATCGCATTTCCTCTTAAAAGGACAACATGATTCTAGATCTAGTGCTTCATTTTATCAATGGCAGTGGGATATAATCCCTCCCTAGTTCGAGAGGTAGCTCCTTCCAAATGGTGATTCTTCTAAAAATTCTCTACTGCAGCTACCGTGCATAGTCATATCTCTCTTGTTTCCTGACGCTCCTGTAAGGGAGTCAAGCTGAGACCTGCTCTGATACCATGTTGATTTTTTATAAGAGATGATATGATATATTCGAATTATATTATTACAATGATGAGTGTTACATATATATAGAACATATGGTGACCATCTATGAAAGGATGTGTCCCTTGGATAATAAATAACTACTTATTTATTATATATATTTATACTAAACAACTTTTCACTTTTTACTTCACATTATGAATACCGACCATAGTTACAATTTCAACACTAAGGGGGTAACAATCTCTTTCTTTGTGTGTGGGTTCTTAGTGAAACACACCCTAGTTGTTGGACAAAATTATTTGGAAGTAGCTTCAACCAAATGGTAGGCTATCACTTTGACCCTAGTTGATTGGTTGTCTTAGAGACTATCCATTGAGGATCTCCCCTAGAAAATCCAAGGAGGAACCCATCTATTGTTGAATTTCTAGCATTGGGGGCTATAGTCCTTCGACTCCAAACTCAATCAACTAGAAATCCATTTGGCCAATCTTAAACTTGTGGGGTCACAATCACACAAACTAAGAGACATCTAAACGTAAATCTCTCAATTTCTTCAACCAGTTAATTTCAAAATATTTTAAATCATCTCTTATTATAAAAAATACAAAAAAATCATACCCTAGCTTAGTATTTCTTTTTTACATATTATAAGCTAGTAGATCTTGGGGGTTTTGTTGCTTGGGGATTTCCCTACCCCAAGATATATTTACCCTTGAGTTTTATGCTTCATTGAATACATCTTACAAGACTTTTCTTGAGAAATAGTGTGTAGATCTACATTGTTACAACCAAGAAAATCTCCAGATCTACACTCTTGTTGACAATAAAAGGGGTGCATATTGTAAGTATCTACTACCTAAACCCTTCTACATTTATTCCAGATTTGATTTACAAGTTTTATCTTTATTTTCTGGTTAACATAGAAGAAATTTACAGCCCATTATATATTATTCTTTGTTGTAATAAATTTTGAGTTTTGACCCTAGGGGGAATTGAACCCCAATTCTGTAAAAGTAATTTCTAGCCAGATGGAATTTAATTTTGTAGTAGATTTGAAGGATATAGGGAAAAATATTCATTACTATTTCACTGCCCAGTCCTCTAAACCCACAAATTTGTTGTTCAACTATATTTTTACACTTGTGGGAGGCTTCAAAGGGACATATTCTTGTTGGTTTTCTGTGTTTTATTTGTTTTTACATGTATGTTATAACAATATAGCAAGGAAATATCTTATTTCCAACAACTTCATCTAAGGTACATACATTACAAATATCTGTAAAGTGGTAAGGACATTCAACCCCTATCTCTTGTGCATTACTTAGCCAATATTTTGAATATTTGTGGTAAGTTAGTTTGTCGATTTGTTACTTTATTTTCTGCATTATTTACTAAGTCCAGCAAGTCTTGAAACAATTAAATATTGCCTTCACCTAGTGTTCTTTGCTTATGCATTGATATCAAGATTCTTTGAGGTGAAGTCATAGTTTGCGGAAAGCCTCACAAATCCTCTTAGCGTAGGAGTTTGGCTCGAACAGGGAAGGATAGGTGTTGTGGTGACATTGGTCACCTATCCCTTGTGTTTTTTCCATATCAGACTATGAACCTTGGTGGTCTGCTAGTTTGTATGGTAACAAGTCCT
>JASDQU011175254.1:32780-45657 GCA_032191745.1 Picea mariana
GGCGCATCTGGCAAGTTGTTGTATAATAAATTGGACTGAGAATATATGAGCTCAAATTGTTGAGCTCTCATGATGGCGTCTTCTTCGGAGAATACACCCAACGTTGCGATGTCTTTGGATAACTACGGGACAAAAGACTTAAGGAACCACTCAAGCAGGAATGCTAGTGGGACTGGCACCTTAATGAGACTCTTCCAATGTCTCCATTCTCGGATGTGATTAGAGATATGGTTTTCCGTCATCTGCTCGAAATTGGCCAGCAGCTTCGTGCCATCATCGTATCTCACAGGTAACTGAAATTGGTTTAGGAATTCCATTGTCAGCTCATCGAAGTAAGAGTATCTTGAGCGATCGAGCTCAATGTACCATTTCGTGACACTCCCAATGAGAGTACATTGAAACAATAGCAACTGTACGAAGTCATCTTTCAATGAGTTAAATGAGCACCAAAGATGAAAGGTAGTCACATGATCTCCTGGATCTTCGTTAGGCTTGGCTTCGAACTTTAGAATGTATGAAGGCAACTTCGTCGGCATAGGAGGCCAACGCGGATCGTGACAAATAGGGTCATTCAACAACCTTGTCAAATATGGCAAGTGCAAAGTCGCCAGGAAGAGTAGTTTGGGTTGTTGGTGATAACCTGGGAAAAAGGGGCCTGGAGCTTGACTGGAACTAGGTTGCCAGGAAAAGTTTGGCTGCTGGCCCAGATTTTGGTAGAAACTAGGGCCCTGGCCAGCGTATGGATTTTTTATATGTGGAGACATCATCGACTGATTTCCCAAATAGGACATAGATGGTTGGGCATGCATGACATTCGAAGGACTTTGGGAAGGGTTGCCCCATGCCAGTCCCGTGGGGATAGGCATAGTAGTTTGTCTGGGGTTCTATTGATTGTGGAAAGAATTACCCCAAATCGGCATTCTGGATGAGGGAACGGATCCCTGCCAAGAATTCCAAGGCCCTGCTGCGAAAGAAGTTCCTAGGTTTTCCCCCTGCGCAGGATTAGTACCCTGCATAGGAGTAGATTGTCCAAAACTGGGATTGCCCCCAGTCAGGAAGGTGGCTGACAAGAAGGCGTTGTTACCTAATGTTCCGGCCAAAGAAAATGGTGTCAAACCTACTGACATATTATGCGAAGGTGGTCCTTGACTCCCTGCTCCAAATAAGCTATGGTATGTTGGTTGCCTGACGGATTGCTGATGCGAGCCACTGAGTGAAGGGGATGAAGGAGGGATATGACCTCCTCCGTAAGGGAAAGCGTTAAAAGGAGCAGGAGTGCCCCCATGTGACCTTTTAGAGGAGCGCTAGAACTCCCTGCCCCCATACCTAAATTCTGTAAAGTGGAGTAAGAAAGTATAGGCCTTGTACCTGAACTAGACATCTTGTATGAGAACAGAGGGCCTGTCACACTTGGTGTGAAAGGGGTTGTGGCCGTCGCCAGAGACGGGATCAGACCATTGTGCGATGTAGAAGCGGTCAAGACCATGGTGGCTCAGACTTGTGATGGTGGGTTAGGAGGTGAAAAATCTCCTGTGGTGACGACCGTAGAGGGAATTGAAGAATTCCCAGAAGAAGTAACAACATTTGTTTCCATTGCTGTGTGCAACACTGTCTGGCGCTCGTAAAATTGAATTGGTATGATGAAAGGTTCCAAGAACTCAGTTGTTGGGGTTTCAACTGGGCCAAGAGCGTTTGCTCCAAGGTCTAAAATGGTCGATTCCTCCAGAAGTTGGCTGGGCACAATTTCTTGTGACCCGGTCGCTTCAAAAGACCTTTGTTGGTCTAGCTTTTGCCTTAATGGTGGCGGGGGTGGCTCCAGTGTAAACGGCGGCAGGCCAAGAAGCCTTCATGAACAGCGAAGCTCGTGATCCTCCACTATGTGAGAAGATCAAAGACACACTAGGGTAGTCTAAACGTTCAAAAGTAACACACACTAAAAAAGTCCCTAGAAGATAAGACAGGCAAACACTAAATTAATTGGAAGACAGTTACAACAACCAACACTAGAGAAACTTACCGGTGCAAGTGCAACTCGAACACGGAAGCACCCTCCAGGTATACTCTGTAAAGCGTGGCCTGATGTCTGTCCTAGGTACTGCGACATACCCCTACAGTCACATGTGTATGTCCCTAAAAAAGATAGACAATTAGGTTGTCAGCGCGTGAACAGTCACCAGGCAGGTACAATCGAAAGTCAGGTAGACCACAATGAGCAGGGTATAGAGCCCGAAACCTATCAAGGGTATCGAAAGTAAGTGGTTCGGAAGACAACTGAGGACCTCAAACGGATTCGAGACCCACGAAGCCTCGTGGCAAATGCAATCAACGGAATCCCAAAACAAGCTCTCTATATGTGTTCTTCACTACGATTGGTCCAGCTTTGGAGGGGTTATCTCTGCTACCTTTCCGCACACGACCTCGTGTTTATCCCCTGTGTTAGAGGGGGGTCCCAGATAACTTTCATGATACTAGACTTAGACACTCCCTAACTCAGACTCCAATGTTTGATTTTAAATGGTCTTGAAGAGTTTCCTCTCCAACCTAATCCAAGGCCCTAATCCTGAACTAGTTTGTTAACCCTACAAACATAAAAGTCTAATAACTTTTAAATTTAGCGTTAATTTTATGGATTTGTCTTATGTCAAGGGGTATGAAAGTGAAATTAATGATGTGTAAAAGACAAAAGCAAAAAATAAATAAAAAAGCTGTAAACAAAAACTTTTACTTAATGCAAAATTTCAACAACTTTTCAAAATATTGTTTTTTATTTTTTTATTTTTTAAGATTTTGGACAACAGACTCAAAAGAAATTTCACTTGACTACAAGCTACTTATGATCTAAGTAAACTACAAAAAATTATGAAATAAACGACTTTTCCCTGGCTAATAATGCTGAAACACACTCTTCAACCAAACAAGAAAATGAAAAGAGATTTTTTTATTTATTTAAATGCTTGATAAAGCAAAAAGAAAAAATACCAACAAGAAAAAACCAAGAAAAACAATTCTGGCCTAATTGCAGATCACAAAGAACCACTTCAAGAAATCACACACTAGCAATTTTAAAAAATGACTCTCACACTTGTCTAAAAACCCTAAAAAATTATTTTTTATGACAACTTTTAAATGAGAAAAAACAAGCTAAGGGTAAGATTAATCCTAAGCTACTGACTGCTAAGAAAGAGATTCAAACACCTGAGAGGTATAATTTTCATCAAGGGAAAGGATGACTGCCTTACCCTCAACAAAAAGTATCCTGCACAAGCATGCTACTGTTAATCTAACAACAAGCATGCGAACATGAGCTGTATAGAGACAGAGGATGTGTACACGTGGGATGACCTTGTACAGGCCGCGTGTATCTCTAAACTCTGAGAAAAAATGAAAACATACAACCCAAAACCAAGAAGAGACCATTGATATTGATAACCAGGATCCCTTGAAGGCTTAGACACGCTTTTTAACATAAAAAACAAATAATGTAAGGAAAAATCATAAAGCAAAACAATCTGAGATAAGACTGCAAACAACCAAGACTCAGATAGAATTCCAGAAAACCCCTGAGAATGTCTGATTCTGACAGAGAAGAGGATGACTGTCTAAAAAATTTTCTGGGCTCTACATGCTACTGCTACTTCTTCAGCTAGCGTTCACACATGGGTTGTAAGAGAGTATGGTGCGGGTACACGCGTGCAGACCTTATGCAGGTCGCGTGTATCTCTGTGGGTCCCGACAAAACATAGTCAAGCAAATCAGAGAAAGCTGGTATGGAAAACCAGACTCTCTGCTAGATCAGACTTTACAGAAACTAAAAAAAAAAACCAGCAAGAAAAACCAGTCTTCTTCTAAAAACTACCCAAAAAATAAAATTCCAGGAGCCCTAGAGACTTCCCTAGTATGGTCGCCAATTCTGTTGTGACGGAAATCTCCTTACAGACTAGCAAATAGAGTTATGCTTTGCATGTAGATACGACCAAGAGAAAATCTACTTTCTACCTTTGTCCCTAGACTTAAATCCTATTTCTTTTCAGTAAAACATGGCTAGATCAACCTACCTTGTTCCGAGCGTTTGATGTCGATTCCTTGTCGCACTTGATCACTTGTTCGCAGTTCTCATTTCCAATGCTGATCTGCATACAAGACAAGCAACAACTACACATGCATCTTACCTATAGACTAACAGGTTAGAAATTCAAACATGTACTTAACAAATTATGAATAACTCATGAATTGGGATAGGAAAAGAATTTTCTTTATTACTTTAAATGATTCAACTTACAAAAAGTTGAGACTGGCCACCGCTCCGCGAACCTGATCCTAGGCTCCTCTTCAACTGTCCTCCAACTTATTTTCTTCGTATCTCTTCTGGCACAAGGATGGCTAAAGGGTTGGGACAATGGGAATATGCAAATGGGTAGATTTTCTTTGTTGTATTTTTCCTCCTCAAAATGGGACCCCTATCCCTTCTTTTATAGGTTAGAAGAAGCTAGGTATTTGGACGAACCCTCGGCCATGCATGGCTGGGAGTTTCAGTTAACTCACCCAGAGCTGTGTGTTCCATCGACAACTTTCCTTTTTTCGTGCTTTTGTCGGTCCACGTGGGTTGTTTGAGGTCAACTAACGTGTACATGCGTGCAGTAATAGAGTAGGGCATGTGGGCCTTTATAAAAGAGGTTTTTTAAAGAGTTGTTCAGCAGTGCTTTGGCAAAGAAGGGATCTGAGATGGCCTGATGCCGGGTAAGCATGTATGGTGCAATTTAGGGTTATAACAGTGTTTTTCATTGCATGGAATCAAAACTAAATACAAGCCATGTTCAATACATCATACATTATTTATTAAAATTTTATGCACAACACTTTAAAAAAAAAGAAATATGAGTTGTCATAAATTCTTTGATTAACTAATTTTTTTTTATATTATCGATCAAAGTATTGGGTCATGGTTAAAAGGACATTGATTATGTCTCATTATGCATATAGGATCAATTCCCCTCATTATTCCACTTTCCAATCATTGTCCCATTAAGTCCCAAATCTTGTATCATTTAAATATCCATCTTTCTTCCCCCTGTTGTATAAATAGAAAATGTTTTTTTTTTTAAAGAGGAAGTTTGCTAGTAGTTTGGTATGTACAATTTTAAAATTTATGAAGAATATATGTGGGTTTTTGCATGTATGGCTTGAAGTTGGGTTGAAATAAGACATGAATACAGAGAAAGTAAAATAAAAAAGTCTCAAGAAGAATTAATAGATTGAGAACATGCGACGTACTTTCCTTTCATTCATTTCACTTTACATACATTACAAACCCCTCATTTTTCCCAAATTCAATGTTTATCCCTTTTTCTAAGTAGATGATAATTATCAGTCTGTGGAAATATACGTAAAAAGTATATGTGTAGAGGATGTTCAAGAATTATTCATTATTTCCCATTTCCCTTGATTGTTTCCATACTCTGTTAATTAACTCAGAGCCACTTTTAAATTATGTGTCTTGCAAGATAATATTTGATGTCTTGTTAGCTGTAAATTCTATGTGCTAACTTAGTCTTATGATCATCTAGATGAGATTCTTCAGCATGGGAAATTTTAATAGAGGAAATAGAGGTAATTGGAACAAAGGATAACAATTTGGTTGACATAGGGGTAGAAACAAAAGACTCATATTTTCCATATATTTTGATGTAGATTCTGAGGAGTTTAACCAACTCCTAGAAAATAGCTTTCTCAATCTAGTTGTACAAGGAAATTTCCATCCTCCTCCACCACCTTTGAGACTCCCATTGCAGCCTCATCCTAGCATCACTTGCCTTCATGTGCAACATTATGTGTCTATGCAACCTGAGCCTCCGGCTAATGATAGATGGAATGAAGTAGTTCATAAACCTCTACCTCATTTAAATCGTTGGCCTACTTCCTCATTACCATTACCTCCACCATCTCCTCTTGAACATCCATTCAACCTGCATCTATTTCAATGGCCTCACATGTATTGACACCTCATAAACCCAACAACCATAAAGAATTAGCTCAAGAGCCTAAACCAAGCAAAGGAAAACATGTTGGGTATGTGTTTATATTCTTTGAATGACTAGTCTTTGTGTCTGCTACGTTGCGTCGGGCACGCATGGGGGTTTTAGGGGGGTCACAGGGGTTCGGGGGAAACACCCCCGAGAATTTTTTTTGCTTTGAGAAACGTGTCAAATTTTTTCCTCATTTTTCGTGTCTCCTCAATTTTCTTGTCCATTGTTGGGCATTTTTTTGGCACATGGTTTTTGCTGATGGTTTTCTATTTTCAATTAAGCAATTAGGGTTGTTTACTAATCCAGGTCATTGGATTAGGGTTTTGGATGTCGTTGGCTCCTATATGTATATTGTATTGTAAACAATGTATCACTATGAATGAATATAGAATATGTTGGTTTACCTGGTTTGGGTTTCCAGGGGAAAAATATCTGTGTAATGTGTGTATTTTCCATATTATCTTTTCTATTCTTTTATTGAAAATCTATTTGCAGTAAAATATTGTACAAGGTTAAAATATATATTTGGTATCATAGTTTTGTTGGCTTTAGGGGATGCCTTTGTGGTCAAGGGTTTGGCTCGGGACTGTGATAATCCTTGTTACAATGGAAGATCTGTGGTATTGATTTTTCAAGTGAAAAGAAACGGCGAGCAGTTTGAAAATGGAGATCGAGAAGTTTAATGGGAAATTTTTTGAGCTGTGGAAGCTCAAGATGGAAGATCTGTTGGTGGACAAAGATCAATGGATCGAGGTGGATCTAGGTACTGCACCTATAGGAACTTCAACAGATGATTGGAAACATTTGGATCAAAAGGCGAAGAGCATAATCCGACTGTGTCTCTTAGATTCAATATTACTGAATGTGTCAGAGGAAGCTACAACCAAGGATTTATGGGATAATTTGGGAAAGTTGTATCAGTCTAAGTCCCTAGTAAATAAACTATTCCTAAGAATGAAGTTTTATAAACCGAGGATGAGAGATGGAGACTCGGTGACAGAGAATTTGAATGCCTTCAATACTATGGTAAGTCAGTTAGTACCTGTTGAGATTAAAATTTCAGATGAAGATAAGTGTATTAGTTCACTGTGCTCTTTACTAGACTCGTGGGATAGTCTGGTTGTGGCCATAGGTAGTAATACCACTGCCTTCAAGTTTGATGAAGTGGTCTCATCCTTGTTGTCAGAGGAGATGAGATGGAAGAACATGGAAGGATAGTGCACAGATTTATTATTTGCAAGAGGATGCTCCCAGGAAAGAAATAGATCTAAGTCCTCAAGTGGGAGATCGAATTCTAAGCATAGATCTAAATCTCTCAGAAATTTTGTAAAGGTATGTTGGATATGTGGAAAAGAAGGGCATTACAAGAAGCAGTGTAGATCCAAAATTGAGAAAAAGAAGGGATCTGAAGAAAATCCTTCTAAATAAGAAAATACCTCCAAGAAAGGAGGGGATGTGTACTTGGATTCTTCAAGCACACATGCATATCATGAGGCATGGTTGGTTGAATCAGGTGCATCCTTTCATATGAATCCCCATAGGGAGTGGTTCTGTGAATATGAAAGGTATGGTAGAGGTAATGTTTTCCTCGATGATGACTTGAAAACCATAATAATAGGACGAGGAAAAGTTAAGCTGAAGCTCATAGATGGAAGGATTAGAACACTACTTGGTTTTCTGCACATCCCAGGTTTGGAAATAAATTTGATTTATGTAAGCAAAATGGACGATGTAGGGGTAAAAAAAATATTTGAAAAGAAAACCTGCAGGATGGTTCGAGGAGCAATGGTGTTGCTGAAGGGAGTTCAACTTGGAACTCTATATAAGCTACAAGGAAGCACTATTAGTGATGGGTGTAATAGTTCCATTTTTGCTGATATTGGAGTTGAAGAAGAAAGTGTTAGTGTCTGTCAATCATGTCAGTCACCAGTGATCAAATTATGCTCTTTCATATGGTTGATAAGGTCCTAAGGTAATTTTTTATAGTTTCACGGAGTTTTCAAATAAAAATTTGATTATTGGTTAGTATAGCTAGGTCATTACTACTCCTTTCATCTTCATGGTCAATAAATATTACCATGGTCAGGTCATTATTTCTTGGAAAAGTGTCTTGCTCATCTTGGTCATCATTATGGCTATCATTTCCATATAGTGTCATCATTAGGTCATATTGTCAAAAGTCATGTAAATAGGTCATGTCATCAAAATCACCATTAGAGGGAGTAGTAATAGGGAAAAGTGTTATATTATGATCTCTAAAACATTTTGATCTTTATTAATATGTAAATATGTGTAATAAGGTTTGAAAGTTGCAATACACAAGCAATCAAGTCAATTTGTGAAAAGACAAGGTGGGGCCACATCACCACCTAAGAGAAAAATCGACTTCCAACAATTAAAAAGACCAAAAAATCACATCATTTGATCATTTATCTCTCATAAGACATCTCTCCACCATTGAATTTCATCCCAGCCCTCAGAGAAACCAAATTTAACCTTGGAAAGCCGAATTTCTCAGTCGAGCTGCATTTTTCTCCAAGGTGCTACATTTTTCTCTAAGAAGCATACTATTTCTTCTCCAGCAGTTTCTTCATCAGCTACAGGTTCCAGCACATCAAAATCAAGTAAGTGGGTTACATTGGTCCTTCATCTACCTTTCTTTAGCTTCATTTCATGCTTGAAAGCTCAGAAAATCACCCTCTCCCAGGGTTCACTACGTTTTTGGTCACATTGTGTCCTTGGTCCATTTGCTCTGGAAAATACTAAATTTCATGCTCATACACCCTCCCTCACCTTCCATACACCTTCCTTGACACTTCCCCTCATCCCTTTCCCTCATTTTCTTCATTTTCCTACAAACCCTAGCCTACACTACACTTTCCTAGGCTAGGACCATGTTTTGCATTTTTATACTCTTTTCACTCACTCATTTCCAAATTTTTCACCTCCCTACACTCCCTAACATATATCCCTACCCCCCTAAATTTTCCCAAGAATTTAGACACTCTCAAACCCCTTCATTTCCCTCCATTCCTAAAACTACCCAAAATCCCTTGTTTTCCTAAAACTAAACCTTAATTTACTTCTTGGTGAGCTAGGGTTTTACATGGATTCAAAGACCACTGACCAGAGGAAGCATAAAGGAGGTCATATTTTCATATATGAACCCACCAGAGTATAGGATATCATGGCTTCACCATTTCTCAAGAAGTCATTCCAGGATGCAGGTTGCCTTGTTTTTTGCCAAAAGATTGAAGAATTGGGTTTCAATGATAAATTAACAAGCACATTTGCTACTAGTTTAAGGAGGGATAAGGTAACCATTGCAAGGGTTGTTTTTACTATTTCAACAGAGGCCATTTCTATAGCCGTTGGGATCCAAAATCATGGAGAGCTATGGTTCAAAAGGAGAGACCTAGATATTGAAAATTATAAGATGTTTTTGAAGCCTCCATACAAAGATGCTCCAAAGCATATTTTTCCTTTAAGACACTTTCTTGATAAGTATGCCCCTCTTATGAAGATGATCATGAAATATTTCACATGTGATGGTAGGTTTTCAAGGATATATCAATACCATGTTATATTACTGATGAATTTCATCGGTGTTAAATCTCTTAACCTACCTCACTACCTCTATAGAAGCTTGGTCAAAATGGTAGAAAAAGTGCATAGCAAAGGGAAAGATAATCATGCTAGCTTTTTCCATCATGGCTTGGTGAAAATCATTGTTTTCCATCAGCTTACATAGGTCAACTTGCCTTGGGAGGGATTCATGCATTCAACTTCACTTTTTTGTACTCCAATTCAATCAAGCAGTCAATCTACAACATTGACTTCACCGAGACATCAATAAGTGGGCTCCACAAGAAAACCTGTAACAAGAACACCTAGGGCTGAGGTGACTAAAACATATACTAGAGGAAAGAGGCTGATGTTTTCTTCTGGTAGTGTAGAAAGGGCTCAGACTACATCAGTGGAAGCAGACTTAGAGATGCAGGAGGAGGACAAGTCATCAGAGAAAATTATAAAATAGAAGGAATATGAAATCAAGGAACTAAAGGACAAACTATCAAAGGAAAACTTCATGATTACATTTCTTCAGCAGGAGAACATGCAACTCCAAGTAAAACAACTTTTTCTTAGCAAACCCAAGGAAGATTTGGAGAAGGAGGATGGTAAAGGTAAATCGGTGATTGATTTTGATGAGTTTGAGGATAAAAAATTGAAAATCAAACCAGGGATGCCAAGAACAATAGGTCTCAAGAGGTAGGAAGAGCAAGAAATTGAAGCATCTCCATCACTAGGTCACGAGGATTTTGATGATTTGATTGCAACATAAATTGAGAAAGATAAATAATTTTGGCTTGAAAAGGTGAATTGTCACTTAGAGAAGATTCTTTAGAAGGCTATCAGAAATAATAATCTTTAGAGGAACATGGCCATGCATTATTGCACCAAAAACAAGATTTCTCGAATCAGGATCAAGCAATTGAAAAAGAAATTGAGGAAAACCCTAATTAAGCAAAAGAAGAAGGGTAAGCTTGATTTGTTGGCTAATGATTCTCTAATTGCCTAGCACATCATTTTCAATCTTCAAGGGGAAATTTTGGATCATTTTTGAAATTTTGGTGACTTTTGGCTAAAGCAGGAAAACACAGTCAGCCAAAAGCACAACATCTTGGCATTGTGTTTTTCCCTCAGGGCTCCAAATCACCAAAACTCTACATAATTAGATATACTATGACCTTCACATGTTAGCTATCTAGTTTTTGTGCCATGTCATCTTTTTGGGTGGAAGAAAAATGCAAAAAAAGGCTAAAAAACCACTTTCTGCCACTATTTTCACCCTGGCGCTGTGCTTTTGGAGTGATCTTGGGAGAATTCATTTTTCTCAGCCTTAAAGAGGCCATTTGCTTGCTTAAGGACTCTATGGACAACCAAAAATCCTAAAATTTCCAATGGTACCTTCATATCATTATTTGGAGCACAGGAAGTCATTCAAAATTTCCTTGCAAGTTGGCACTGTGCTTTTTTGAGATGGCGTTGCATTTTCCTTGAATGTGCTCTGTTTTTTCCTGGAGGTCAAATTTTCGAGTTTCTTTAGTCAAACTTAGTTTCTCATGATATAATTTCTCTCGATTTGACTTGAAATGATGTATATGAATGTAAATTGATCTTGTTAATGTAATTTTGTTGTAATTATGAAGGTCATTTATGATAGAAAGGTTAGTCAAAGGCTAAAAGGAGAGTTTGTTGTAACCTCCCTAGTCTTAGGTTTAGTTAGAGAAATTTGTGTGAACTGTTCCTATCAAGAGGAATTCGACCCCTGAGAGAGGGAAGCTGGTTTTGGTCTATATGTATCTATTTTTCAGTCAGATTAAGGGTTGGACATCAAAGAGTAGAAGGCTTGGAGTCTTGTGTACAATTTATTTTTGCAGAAATACAAGGCTAGTTGCAACTATTATATAGGGATTCATGTGGTATGATTTTGTGGAAATATTTTTCTTCTGTAATTCACTTTTACGAATGCTTAATTCTCCTTCTTTCCATATCTTTTCTTTCAGTGATTTTCCTATAAGATGTTAAACATAATTCACAAAGTTTATGCTCTGTTTTGTTAGGAATTTCATGTTTATGTTATTCATCTTTTGATAACTGAATTCATGCTTGTCATGCTCATTTTGAACCTTTTATTTTCCACCCTACACTACAATTGACAACCTCAAAGTGTCACTGAACATACCTGCCATGCCGCTTTGTATCCCTGCAACTGAAATATTTTAGATCTGACCTAGTTTCCTTGGCCTCTCCTCCTAATCCAGTTAAAACCCTAAATTTCAAAAATCTAGAGCTCAGACCTAGCCTAATATCCTTTTACCCTCTTTAGTCATATTTTGAATGTAATATCACAGAGAGAGCCCTCTCTGATTTGGTAGGGCTAGCTACCAAATCCTAAGTGGTTCTAGGTTACTTTCGTCGGTTTCCATTCTCAGCCTTGGGACACTGTGGAGGATAACAAAAAGAACTCCTATAGTCTCTGGAGAAAAGGTTATGTTGTGGCATAAAAGACTGGGACATATTAGAGAGAGGGGTCTTAGACTACTACATGGTAAAGGTATGGTTGAAGGTATGTCTAACTTCTCTCTATATTTTGATTTCTGTAAACATTGTGTATATGGGAAGCAGAGTCAGGTAAGATTCCCCTCTAGTGCAATGAGGGCAGAAGGAATTTTACAGCTAGTTCACAATGATGTGTTTGGACTTGTGTCGGTTCCATCATTGGGAAAATCTATGTTCTATGTCTCATTTATAGATGACTTCTTGAGGAATACTTGGATATATTTTCTCAGGAAGAAATCTGAAGTATTTGACATGTTTAAAGAGTTTAAGGTTCTTGTTGAGAATCAAACAAAGAAAAGAATTAAGGTATTGAGGACAAATAATGATGAACAGTTCCGCGAGAATGAATTTGAATAATTCTGTAAGAAGTGTGGTATAGCAAGGCAGAATACTACTCCATATACACCTCAATAGAATGGAGTTGCAGAAATGATGAACAAGACGTTGATGGAAAAATCAAGGTGCATGCTTAGTGGTGTCGGGTTAGGGCAAGAATTCTAGGCAGAGACAATGGGTACTGCATGTTACCTGGTCAACAGATTACCCCCATCAGTGCTGGATGAAAATACTCCACAAGAGGTATGGACTGGTAAGAAACCTTCTCTCACACATCTCAAGGTATCTGGTTGTGAGACCTATGTTCATGTTCCAAAGGAAAACATGAGTAAGCTCGATAAGAAGGCTGAAAAGTGTATCTTTATTGGGTATAAATATGGTGTCAAAGGTTATAA
>JASDQU011175254.1:45757-66728 GCA_032191745.1 Picea mariana
TGTGTGTATTTTAAATTAATTGGTGATCATTTGATTTATTTGGTCTTGTATGTGGATGACATGTTGTTGATAGGAAACAACAAGGATATTATCTAGGATGTGAAAACCCAGTTGTCCTATAAATTTGACATGAAGCATATCGGTGCTTCAAATTTCATTTTGAGCATGGAAATTAAAAGAGATTAGAAAAAGAGGAAACTCTAGTTAAATCAGAGAAAAAATGTCAAGACAATATTGCAGAGGTTTAATATGAAGGAATATAAACCAATCAAGGTCCCTATTCTTATTGGTGTAAATTTATCTGCAGATCAATGTCCTAAGACACAAGAAGAGGAGGAGGACATGTCTATGCGAGTATAGTTGGAAGTTTGATGTATGTAATGGTATGTACTAAATTGGACATTGCACATGTAGTGGGAGTTTTTAGCAAGTATATGTCAAAACCAGGGAATGAGCATTGGACAACACTAAAAAGGGTTTTGAGGTATTTGTGTGGCACTGATAGCTATGGATTGTGCTACCAAGGAAGACCAGGATTGGACAGAGTGTTGGACATACATCTATTTGTGGATTCATACTGGGCTAGAGATATGGATCGTAGGAGATCTACAAGTGGGTATGTGTTTAACCCATTTGGAGGAGAAATTAGTTGGATGAGAAAAATATAGGATGTAGTGGCACTTTCAACTACATAAGATGAATACATGGTAGCCACTCATGCAAGTAAGGAACCGATATGGTTACAAAGATTGTGTTCAGGTATTGGGTTGGTACATCAAGCTGTAAGGATAGATTGTGACACTTAGAGTGCAATTTTTCTGGCAAAGAACTCGTCTTATCATTCAAAGACAAAGCACATTGATATTCAATATCACCTTGTGAGAGACATAGTTGAAGAAAATAAATATTTGTTGATGAAGGTGGACACTTTGAAGAATATTGCAGATTCATTAACAAAATCTATGAGCACTGAGAAGTTCTCTTGGTGTAGAGGATCCATGGGCATTTTTTCTCTGGTTTGTTGACTATGTAACCCTGTAACCCCCTGTATGCAAAGAAAACAACAAGTGGGAGAATGTTGGGTATGTGTTATGCTCTATGCATGAATATCCTTCGTGTCTGCTACGTTGCATCGAGCATGCAGGGGGGCGATATCCACCTGCGTGGGGAATTGGGGGCATGGCCCTTGAGAATTTGTTTTCCTTGGGAAATGTCTCGCATTTTTTCCTCATTTTTTGTGTCGCCTCGATTTTTGTGTCCATTGTTGGGAGGTTTTTGGGCACATGGTTTTTGCCGATGGTTTCCTATTTTTGGTTAAGGAATTATGGTTGTTTACTAATCCAGGTCATTGGGTTAAGGTTTTGGATGTCACTGGATCCTATATGTATATTGTATTGTAAACAATGTATCACTATGAATGAATATAGAATATGTTGGTTTTCCCAGTTTGGGTTTCCAAGGGAAAAATATCTGTGTAATGTGTGTATTTTCCATTGTATCTTTTGTATTCTTTTATTGAAAATCTATTTGCAGTAAAATATTGTACAAGGTTAAAATCTACAAAACAACCCGCAATCTAGATTATCTCAGATTATTCATATACCTCTTCTTATACAATTAATTCTACTCCTCTTAGACCTGAAAATGAACCAAGGAAAATCTCCTTTGGATATATTCATCATGAAATACATACAAATGAAGATATAAAACCTTCCAAGGCATATTTACAAGTACACAGAGTGGTTTCAATAGAAAGAAATGAGTAGAGGAAGACAACCTCCCATAAAGAATATGGTTTTTGAGTTTATTTTGTGATGGTACTTATTTTGCAATTGACTGTTAGGCATATTTACACCTATATTTTTGGACAACAAACATAATTGATCTATATTTGGCATATTTAAAATATTTTGGGAAGCACAAGTGTATTTATGACATGTTTATTTTTTGGTAGTTATATTGTATAAATTTTATGGTGATGGTATGGTATACATATTTAAATGATGGAGGAACAAGGGGATATTGAAAATTAAATAAATAAGTCACATAGGGGTCCTCACCTACTAGTTATTATTCATTAAAACCCTTTATTATTATTATTTATTAAAACTTATCCCACCTAATGGAAAGTTATTTAATTACATAACTAAAGGTGGTTGAAACTGATCAAACTACCTTTTGAAGAATAAAATCAAGACTTGATGGAGGGACAAACATGGGATATTAGAGAGGAAAAATTATTATATGGTTTTCTCTTTCTTTGAAGTGAGATTTCATTTTTATTCCATTCATTTCTGAATTACATGAGGGATGAATATTCTTGTTGACAACATGGTTATACTGAAGGTGGAAATAAGGACTAAAAAGCATATATTTTTGACATGCTTCAAAAGGTCAATCATTTGTCTTGATAATCTGTTAATTGTAATTTGATTTTTGAATTAGTTTTCAGTGATGATTTAAATTATTTTGCAGAGTCAAGACAATGATGCGTTTGTGGCCTAGTTGATCAAGTATTCTTAGTCTTGGTCTTTTATTTTAAGACATCAATGGTTTATGTGTGATGTAACATTCCACCTTAGACTTCTAAGTCTAACTTTGGTCCTTACCCTCACAGGGGTAAGAAAATAATTTTTTTCGCTATAATTTGGAATTGAATCAATAAAATTGTTTGTTGGTTTTGATCTCATCTTTGGACTTGTTGTATAATAATGTCTCAGATATTTTTTCTTGACTTATTTTCGAATCTATTAAAAAATTTACATACAATCATTTTTTCTTATTTTCTCTTGTTAAAATACATACACATAAAATAGCATTCGACCCAGGTTCATATAATCACGTTAACAAGTTCACACAATTTTTTCAATATGTTGGGGTCCAAGATGTTTATTCTTCTTTTGAAAATTTTCCCCTATCTCTTCATGGCAATGCAGGAGATTGGTATAGGTTCATAGCACCTAATCCAAATTTGGTAGGAAAAATGGTTTTTACAAAGTTCATTTCTGACTTTCCTTTTCCACCTATCTCCAAACACTTTGAAATTTTTCCTGAGATTCTTCTTACCCCTTCCCAATGCAATTTTTGCAGTGTCCCTCATGAGAAATTTACTTGTATATTATTCTTAGAATATGAGTAGACTTACCAGGAGAACTCCTATCTCTTCTTGACTAACCAAGAAGATAATTATGCATCTCATGATTCTTTATCGAAAACTTTAGGAGTTTGTGAGGAATCTTGCTCTTACGAATCTATTCATGCTATCTCTAATCATGAAGCATTGTTTGACACCTTCCCATTTGATGATACTATTTTCGAAACACATTTTGAAAAATATTATGTTTTATCTGATAAAATATTTCTTGAAGATGAACCTTGTGAGGAAAACAATCTTGACTTACATGGCATTGCTCCTCATATCATTCTTTCTGATGATCATTCCGAAAAAAGTAAAAGAGAATATTTAGGGGATGATGTTGCTTCATGTGATTTTTATTTTGAATACATTATAGAGGCCCTTTTCGCTAACACCTGTCAGCGTGAGAGCATTGCTCGGACAAATGAAGATGACCGGGAAGAAATCAAAACTGAGTGTTTATGTCTTGTTAACGAATGTAATACTCAAACCTCGACTCTTTGTTTTAAAATTATTTTATTTTTCATCCCTTTGGTCCCAATTTTTTATTGATTTTTGAGGGCCATTTGGTTCATGAATATGAAGTTAGAGAAAAGGAAGATTTAGTACCAATTTATGATGAGTTTTCGTATGAATAACATGAAGTTTCAGAAGTAGGGAGTCACGAGTGTGCCTTGAAAGTAAGTGATGAGTTTGTTTTACAACTCACAAGAACCGAGACATGCTTGAATTTTTACTTACAAGTGGTTGCAGTCATGAGTTTATCCTTTTACCCTTACCTTTCTAATTCTAAGCATATTTTCAATGTGCCTCATCCCGAGGAAGAGATTGACAATGACACTTTTTATTTTCATGACATATATCCCATGGAAACATCCTATGACTGCAAGAAGACTATCCTTGATATTACTGAAGGGGATATCTTGCATCCATTTCCTTCTATTTATTGCTTCTTCTACCAACCTGAATCTGATCTCAAAAATTCCTTAATCAAGTATCTGGATGACAATACATGATCTGATGCTAATCTTGTTGAATGGAATATTTTAAAAGATGGTAATCAATTCTTTTTTATCATGATTGGTACCCTTCATGCGTTGTATGCATCAATTAGTCAAAATTCTTCGCCCAATTCCCTCCAAACCATTGATCCTACATRGTGTTGTTTTTCTTCATATGAGATATGATCGAAATATTATTACAATGATGAGTGTTCCATATATAGGGAACATATGGTGACCATCCATGAAAGGATGCGTCCCTTGAATAATCAATAACTATTTATTATTATCATTTACTTATTATATATGATATTTAATAATCAATAATATATTATTAATTATTATTCTAAGAGAATGTCTTCCCGATGTTGTCCAAACATCAACACATGGGAGCTTAAAGATGTGTTCATTTATGCCAAGTTTCACCCTGTTTGAATTTTCAATCGTTGGTTATCCTTCTCCTTGTACATAAATAAGCAAATATGTTTTTTTTATGTTGCTTTGTTTCCTTTTCTATTTCTTTTACTGCATCAATCTTCATACACATTTTGTAGTTAGTTGCTTTGTTTCTTAGGATATTTTCTCTTGCAGTTGTTTTAATTTTTGTTTCATGGTATTTCATGTACTAATTTTATTTTCTATTTGTACAAATTTTGTTTTCTATTTGTTCAATTTGATGTTTTTTTAGTTTTGATTTTTCTTACCTTTGAGTTTTGGGTCTATATGGATCAATCAAGCTGCATGTTAGATCATGTTGTTTGAAAAATTATTACTGATATTCTTTTGAAAAATCATGAACAAAAGATAAAAAAAATGATTTTATTTTATTCTGCAACGCTACTTATGTAGTAGTTGCTTATATCTACAGATTCCTTGCTAAGACTTGATGATCAAAGTTTTTTCCCTTTCTTTCCTCCGTATATTTTTTGCAAGAGTATACCGGAAACAATTATTTTGTAACAAAAAAACCATAGATTCTAAAAGTTCTAGCCAATTGAAAATTGACTTCCCTATGAGGTCACCAAATGTGGATTCATAAACTCGCCACTAGCTATATAGATTGCAAATGGTTGCAAGGCATATTAAAAATTTATTGTAATATTTATAACTAGTAGGTGGAACCCTCTAAGAGAAAAAATAAATGGTGGTTTATTTTCAATATCCCCAAAGTTAAACATGTGCATGATTTCCATCTTGCTATAAAAATTCAAAAGTTATGATGATCTACATATGCAAATGCTATTGTTTTCATCATTGAATATGATTATGAGGTCTATTTTTTGCTTTGTATATAAAAGAATGAAGTTACACTCATTAAATATCTAAAGGATATATTATGCTCATCAAGTGCCTTTGGATGCAAGGTATGAAGGTTTTTTTTATTTACCAATATAAGGCACATGTCATGGCAACAATTTCTTGCTACAATGGTAAAGTTTTATTGCAAGCATATCAACTTGATATAGATACTTTTTCAAAATAAAGATTTTATTTGCATACATTAATGGTTTGGCATTAGAAGCTTTCACAATATATCACCATGCTACAATTGATTAGAAGGAATCTAAACTATATATCATAACTTTTATATGGAGAATATGATCTCACATGTTATACAAGGTGAAATATTGAACTACATATTGCATATGGTATATGTATTGCATGCTTGGAGTGATATATGTGTTTCCTACAATTGTCATTCATAATAAATGTGGCTCTAACCCTAAGTGCGGTTTTCAAGGCGTCATTCAGATATGAAATTGGAAATCTAATGCAGCACAGGGAAGATTGGATGTATAGATTCAAAGTGAAGTGAAGGCCACTTTACATTCAATGTATAGATTACATTCAAGGCATTAACGCATACGTCCCACACATACCACTGTATCTCTTTCTTCTGGCATTTCATTTTCGAGCTGTTGAGAATTGTTGCGGTAACAAGATTTGACTCTGGTGGTTTCTTAATTAATTGAACTGTTTTTTCAAGAGTATTTGAAAGCACCGTGAAGGTATGTGAATACCATCTCATTTTTTTTTATCAAATGTATGTTTGTTTGTAGTAATAATTTAAAAATATGGCTTTGTATTGATTGGTTTTTGAGTGTACTCTTCTTTCTCCTTTTGGGTATGGAATAACTCTGTGAATAAATAGTTTTGCTTCCTCTTTTCCCTTCTTTATGCATACACTCTTAATGTCCATTTAAGAAAATGTGGTTCTTGTTATGGAAACCACTTTATTAATTTGTTTGACTTGGATTCAAATCTTTTGGCTCCCTCTTGGAACTATATGGTGGAGTTTGTTTTGAATATGGTACACCCATAACCTTTAGTTCGAGCTGTGGGATATATTATTTTCCTAGCTAAGTTTTTGTGAAAAAATTATTTGCATGGCTCTTGTATTGAACCGATACAGTTTGACCTTTGTCATAAACTTCAATTCCCTCAAAGGAAATGTTTCCAATTCTTTCCTCCATAGGTCATAGTTATTATCTAACCCATATTTTGAAGCCAACACATATATGTGCTTTTTATGTTGTTTAAAATTGAGGTTTGGAGTTGGGTTTGAATCTTGAAACATAAAGAGAATGTATTTACCCGTAAATGGTGTTATAAGGTTTGAATCTAATTTGTTGTCTTTTTGGTATAAGAAAGAAAGCTGGGTTTCAATGAAAAACAAAATAATGAAGGATATATATTCTTGTTTATTTCTAAAAGCTATGCATACGAGCTTGTGGTTAAAATGTTTGTCAAAATTATTTTATGATGGGTTCAAAAGATTTCATACCCTTATATTGAGTTTCGAACTCGAGCCTCTCTATAACTAATGAGCTCAAATTATGAAATAAATGTTTTGACTCGTTTGGCTCAATACGTGTTGATGATGAACCATCTGTACACACAGAACTTTGTGAGTCCTTGCTTACGAGATTTTGTTGGATTGATAACAATTCTGGAAGTTTTATATACACATTGCATATGGGGTGTATTTACTCCAAATTTAATACAATGATATATATTTTTGGAATCCGACCCATGTTAAAATATCAATTGTTCAATTATATTAAGAAATACATGTTAGTGTTTGTCATTGCATGGAATAGAAACTAAATACGTGTTTTTTTCAAGAGATCATACATTGTTTTAAATTTTTATGCATATCACTTCTTTAATAAAAGAAATATGAGTTGTCATAAAGTCTTTGTTTAACTAAAACAGTTTGATATTATGGCTTAAAGTATCGGGTCCAAGGATGATTTTAAGGATGGAAATTTATTTTAAAATGTAGAAACCTTGGCGAATCTTACTAATCCTTCATATGCCAACTATAAATGTTTGGCGATATTTTTGTAAAAATATTCAAATTTCTAAGGATTTTATATAGTTTTTATATAATTTTGGCGATTTTTAAGGTAAAATAATTTTCTTCTATAGAATTTGGGCGAATCATTTTTAAAATAGCGAATCTCATTTTTGGAAAAAACATGGAAAATTAGCCCATGGGCGAAATTTAGCCCCTAAAATCATCTATGATCGGGTCGTGGTCAAAAGGACCTTGATTATGTCTCATTATGCATACATGATCAATCCCCCTCATTATTCCACTTTCCACTCATTATTCCATTAAGTCCCAAACCATGTATCATTTAAATTTCCATCTTTCATCCCCCTATTGTATAAATAGAAAATATTTTTTTATTAAAGAGGAAGTTTGTTGGCAGTTTGGCATATACAATTTTAAAATGTATGAATAATATATGTGGGTTGTTGCATGTATGGCTTGAAGTTAGGTTGAAATAAGACATGAATATAGAGAAAGTAAATAAAAAAGTCTCAAGTAGAACTAATAGATTGAGAACATGCATCGCAATTTCATTTCATTTATTTCACTTTACATACATTACAAATCCCTCATTTTCCCCAAATTCATTGTTTATCCCATGTTATAAGTAGATGCTAATTATCGGTCTATGGAGATATAAGTAAAAAGTATATGTGCACAGGATTTTCATGAATTCTTCATTATTTCTCATTTCCCTTAACTGTTTGCATACTCAATGTTGATTAACTCATAGCCACTCTTAAATTATGTGTCTTGCGAGATCATATTAGATGTAAATTCTATATACTAACTTATTCTTATGCTCATCTAGATGAGCTTCTTCACCAGGGGAAATTTTAACAGCAGAAACAAATGTAATTGGAACAAAGGATAACAGGTTGATTGACAGAGGGGTAGAAACAAAATATTTAGATTTTCCATACATTTTGATGAAGATTCGAAGGAAGTTAACCAACTCCTACAAATTGGCTTTCTCAATTTAGCTGGCCAAAGACATTTCCATCCTCCTCCACAATCTGTCAGACCCCCATTGTAGCCTCATCCTAGCATCATTGGCATTCCTGTGCAACATCATGTGTCTATGCAATCTCAGCCTCTAACTAATGATGGATGGAATGAAGTAGTTCATAATCCTCTACCTCATTTCAATGGTTTTCCTACTGCCTCATTTCCATAACTCCACCACGTCCTCTTGAACAATCAGCTCAACTTGCTATTTCAATGGCCTCACATACAGTATCACCTCAACAACCCAAAAACCATAAAGCATTAGCTCAAGATCCTTAACCAAGCAAAGGAAAATGGCATGTAATCTCGATTATCTCATATTCTTCTCATGCCTCTTCTTCTACAATTAAGTCTACTCCTCTCAGGCCTGAAAATGAACCAAGGAAAATCTCCTTTGGAGATATGCATCTTGAAATACCTACAAATGAAAATATAAAACCTTCCAAGGGAGATTTATAGGTACACAGAGTGGTTTCAACATAAATAAGTGAGAATAGGAGGACAACCTCCCATAAACAATATGTTTTTTGAGTTTATTTTATGATGGTACTTATTTTGTAGTTAATTGTTAGACATATTTACACTTACATTTTTGGACAACAAACACAATTGATGTATTTTTGGAATATTTAAAATATTTTGGGAGGCACAAGTGTATTTATGGAAGGTTTATTTTTTGGTGGCTATATTGTATAAATTTTATGGTGATGGCATGGTATACATATTTAAATTATGGAGGAACAAGGGGATATTCAAAATTAAATAAATAAGTCATGTAGGGGGTACTCGCCTACTAATTATTATTCATTAAAACCATTTATTATTATTATTTATTAAAAGATGTCCCATCTATTCAAAATTTAATTAATTATATACTAAAGATTGTTGAAACTAATCAAAATAACTTTTGAAGAATAAAAGGAAGACTTGATAGAGGGACAAGCACGAGAGATTAGAGAGGAAAAATCACGATAAGGTCTGCTCTTGCTCTGAAGTGAGATTTCATTTATATTCCATTCATTTCTTAATTACAAGAGGGTTGAATCTTATTGTTTAAAGTGGGGTTATATTGGAGGTGGGAAGAAGAAGGACTAATAAGCATAGATTTTTGACATGCTTCAAAAGGCCAATCATTTGTCTTGATAGTTTGTTAATTGTAATTTGATTTCTGAATTAGTTTTCAATGCTGATTAGAATTATTTTGAAGAGTCAAGACAACGATTTGTTTGTGGCTTAGTTGATCCAATATTATCAGTGTTGGTAGTTTCTTTAAATACATCAGTGGTCTATGTGTGATGTAACATTCCACCTTAGACTTCTAAGTCTAACTTTGGTCCTTACCCTCGCAGGGTTATGAAAATAAATTTTCTGGCTGTAATTTGGAATTGAATGATTAAAATCATTTGTTGTTTTTGATATAATATTTGGACTTATTGTATAATTATGTCTCAGATTTTCTTTCTTGATTTTTTTCAAATATGTTAAAAATTTTAAATACAAGCATTTTTTCTTATTTTCTCTTGTTAAAACACATACACATAAAATAACATTATGCCCAAGCACATATTTACTGAGGGATAATTGATATTTTTGTCAAGACTATAAATCCAAGGTGGAAATCCTACCTATCTTGCCTTATCCCAACAAGATTTGAAAATGTTGGTATAAGTACTTCCATTCATTTTCATCAAAAGATCATAGTACAATTTTCATATAAAAGATGGGAACACAGAGGATGACAGAGAAACAATATTCTTTTCCATGGCCAATGGTTTATTGTTTATATGTTGATATATCTTAAGTGAAGCTATATGACAATTACAATGTTTTATGTATCAACTGCATGTTGGGTATATGTTATATTCTTTGCATGTGTGTGTGTGTGGGCACGTCAAATACGACAATTGCGTCTGGTGATCCCTTCACCTAGAGCTCTGTCGTGTGCGTCGGGCGCTTTCCTAGGGGGGTCCCAGGGGGGGCAGGTATGCCCCCCTTTGGTTATGCGTAGCGTTCGGCAACAGGCGGTAGCCTGGGGCAGCGCCCCAGAATTGTTTTTTTTGGGCGGTTTTTGCTATTTTTAGCGGATTTGTATATTAATCCCAGATTAATGGATTAGGGTTTTGGTATCTACGGAATACCTAAAAACATTGTATATATTGTATGGCGAATGGTGAAATTCGATATAATGAAAATAAGAAAGGTTTTCCCGGTTGAGGGTTGCCTGTATAAAATCTCTGTGTACTATGTGTATGAGCCATTGATTAATTTCTGTATTGCTTAAGAATCTATATGCATTGCTTTACTTCGTAGGTTTAAAACTTACACTGTAGTTGTTTGAGACATATGGACATTTCTTCACTTTAATTGTAGACAAGGAATTTTGTCATTTTGTTATTTAAATATATAACCAAGAAGAGAGATGCAAAACAAAAGGTATTTCACACAATACAATTGACATTTATAACATAACTCACAACATAAGTAGTCAAAGATCTGAACAAACTGATTGCTCAACAAATGTTGTAAGTATAGATTGACAACTCTATCTACAAATCTTGTGTACAAGATTATTTGAAAACACACACACACACACACACACACACACACACACACACACACACACATATATATATATAGTCTGTGTACTATATAAATAGGTTGAAGGTACAATGTTAGCAACAAATGTATATTCAACTCCATTTGAACCTGTCTGTGCCATCAATGACTCTCCTATAGGCGCATATGCTTTGATAAAAAATTGCAATGTTTGACTATGTAAGATGTAATCAAAGATGTCCTTTTATATATAAACATTGCCTAAGCTCTATTATATGTATAATGGACAACAATAATGTGCAATACACTACCAGGGAACCTATACTACAAGAGTTGCTTCATGGATTGACATAAATGAAATATGAAATATATTTGCAAAAGAAATCCAAAACTTTTTATATGATGCGCGATTCTTGAGTGCATCACAAATTTACATTAAACAAAGACATTGTGGTCCTGCATGTGGGATAGAGATTGAACGAATACAATGTCATACTGTATGTTCGATGAGTTCTATATATTGTTTTTTGATTTCTTTGTACATATATTAGAACTATAATTTAGTTATTATTCTTTATATTGACATAAACATTGATGTGTAATAACATATAGATTATATATATATATATATATATATATATTTCCTATATAGTTATTAAATACCAGTAAGAGCATGTACATTATATGTACATTTTGAGTCCAAAGTATTTAATGAACATTGTTAGCATTGCAGTGTCGTTGTATTGAATTTTTGCAATTAAATTATACCAAAATTTTAATGAACATTGGATTAGATGTTTATATATTATTAGTTTTGTTACATTGCAACATTGATAAATTGTTACTAGAGATAGTTTGCAATTGGAACAAGTTTTTCTATTTAATGCTTCCAAAATTGTTGTCGACATGGAATTTTTAGGTCAGCCTTGATATGTTTAACAAATTTGGTGTTGTTTGCAAAATCCATATGCATCTGCTAACAGTGTTATAAATTGATGCTAGAAATAATTTTGCACTATCGTTGGATAGTAAATCACAACTACATATGTTCTACTTTCATATATTAATGTGGATTTGTGTATTTCCCAGCTTGTGGCCTTGCATGGAATGATCAATGTACTTTCTATTAATTTAAGAAAGTTATCTTGACTGAATATTTTTTTCTATTTCTACGGTATATATGATAAATGTATCATAAATAAACACTAATAATAATATTCTAATTGGCCTATATAGAACAAAATGTAAAATTCAATAAAAAACATTATGTTTTATTGTTGCATTAAGTTAGATATTTTTCTTATTCTAGAGCCTATTGTGTATGTTGTACAAGGTTGCAAAGGAAAAATTATTTGTTTGGAATATGTGCATACTCATATGGAATTTAAATATCAAATAGAAAACTTAGGAATTACAGATGTTTTGACTAAAATTTATATATAGCAGAAATTGTCCACAAGTTTCCCGTTTCAATTCAGTGATTGCAAATATGGAAAAACTATACGAGTCTTAAACAAGATTTAAATTTCCCCAATTCTTTCTCGACACAACATTTATGTTTCTAAAAGAAATTTCCCATGGACTTCGACCAATCATTTTCTTTTATTGTTCCAATGCACTTTAAACACTTGAACTTGTAATAAGATAATTGCGATAGTTTATTTCGTTTCCAAGTCATCTGTTTCATGGCTTTGCAAAGAAAAATTTTAACACAGTTTCTGTCCCCAGATTTCAAAATAGACAATTTATATCACTATGCCTGACTCCAGTAACTTGTGTGCAATGACTAGTCGAATAGAACTGAAAATAGATAGCAACCATAATAACTTTTCTTGGTCCACATTACAATGAATCCTAAATTTACATATACAGGTAATCAATCAAAATTTAAGTTCCACTAGGTTGAGTGGATTGAAAATATATGTCATTTTCAACTATCCGAAGTATTAGAAGTGCGGAAGTATGGGGGTGAAAGACTGCAATGTGGTGAGTTGTTTGAATTCTCTACACAGTCTTTGAAAATAGAATAAGTCTCATCTTTGCGAGGATACGCCTGTGCAAAATGTGGGAGTGTTGAAGATATAGTTGTATGAAATGAAAAAGTGCATAGGCGTGCATATGTGCATATGTAGATGGACCAGTTATGGATTTTGTGTACAAAAGTTGAAAATAAACCGGATTCTTGCATGTGCTTGAGACATATTTGCATACTACACTAGTTCTAAAGATATGGTTGTGTGCATTGCAAAGATATATTCATATTAAAAGTCTACATGCAATGTGACAAATTGCAAAGTAAAAATGCATCTAATTTGGAGATTTTCGAAAGAAAAGAAGCTTTTTTTTCATAATAGCTCATGTACCCATTACTGCAGTACAAAATTCTGAATGCAAATCTTGTATCAAATTCTTCTATCAATCCAATATCTTTTTAAAATTCCTTAGTCATAAGCCTTTTTACTTAACAATTTTTCATGTTGTGTGAAATCCCTTGCTATGACCATATCTCCACATTCTGTGTACCTATATATTTCTCACATCGACACTTTGCACCGGTGTATGCTTTGCATAGTCACAACTTGTTCTAATTCTATTTTCAAGCCCTGTGCAGACTGTTCATACTAGTGATTGTCATGCAGTCCTGCACTTCCACACTTTTTTATTTGCAATGGTTTTGCGCCTAATTTTCTTGCAACACACCTAATTTGCACAATAAGGGATTGATTTATTGCACGTTTATTTGCTTGAATTTGCCAAGAAATGAAGGTTATTTAGGACCATTGACAAGTGAATGTTGGGATTTCCTATTTCTTGGTTGATGGTTTCTATTTATTATTCCCCATATTCTGTATCTAATTCAGGCATGGAAAGGAAATTTTCATAAATATTCCTCATGCTCTTTGGCATAAAGAAATTCAACCTCCATAATGTACTATTTATAGATTTCACATATACCAAATTCCATTGAAAAAGCATAGGTATAGAAGATAGAAAAAGAAACCACCAGTTTTGTCTGTATAGCTTATGTACCACATCCTCCAGTAACAATATTGCTTCAAAGAAAATTTGAAGAACGTCGATAAGCAAACTCTCTTACCAAATTTCAACAATATAACATGGACATCCACTTTGTTGAGACTATTAAATGATGAATACTTTGAATCAATAACAGGTATTGAAACTATAAATATCCTCGATGAAGTGCACACATATAGAAGACATGGCTAGTCGAGCACTGCATATACAACTAATGCAAGGAACTCTACAAATCGTTAATAATCACTACATAGAAAATGATTTTTGATAACGATTATGAAACACGGTCCATTGCCATAAGAATTTTATACAGAATTTTCAAAAGCATGATAGTTAGGATAAAAGAGCATCTCACCCAATCTCACACTTCCACACTTTCACATTTTCAATCGTTTGGCACCAGGGATTTTGATAAGAAATGTAATTTGCATGATAACTAAGTCATTTATGACACATATATTTGCTCGGATTTGTGAAAAAATGAAGGCTATTTAACAGTTGTGCAAAGTAAATGTTGTAGTTTTCTATGAGTTGTCCAATGCCTTCTATCAATCATTTCCCATATCCCTTAACTAAGTCAGGTGTGGAAAGGAAATTTTAGTAAATATTACCTATGCACTTGGCCTTAAAACAATTCGACCTTTGTAATGTACTATTCATAACTTTCACGTATACAAAATTCCAATTAAAAAAAACATGTGTAGAAAATAGAAAAATAAAACAACGTTCTTGTGTGGGTAGCCTATGTAGCACATCCTCCAATAATAATATTACTTCAACAACAATTTAGAGAAGGTTGATGGAAAAATTGCTTCCGAAACTTAAATAATATGACATGGACATTAAATTCGTAGAAACTATCAAATCACAAGCATTATAAATTGATGACTGGTATTGAAGGTATAGACATCTATGATGCAGACCATGTACTAAATCAATATGTAGCCATATTCCAAAATCCCTTCATCAAAAGCCTCTTTACTTATCCAATTTCCACCTTGTGTCGACTATTTTTCTACCATCATATCTCCGCATATGGCACACACATATGTTCTGCAATTCACACTGTATACACATCCATTACTTTTGCAACACAGATTTTGACAAGTCATGTAATCTTCACTAAAATCAAAGATTTTATGACAAGTTGATTTGGCGCGACTTATGAAGAAAGAGCAATTATCAGGAGTACTGCAAAGTAAATGTACTGTTGTTCTATGAGATACTTAATGATTTGTAATTATGATTACACATCTTCCAAAGATAGTTCATATGTGTGGAAAAAACATCCTAGTAAATACACATCATGTAGTTGGATTTAAATAAAATGGAGCTCGCTAATATATTATTCATAACCTTCACCTATTTCAGGTTGATTTAAAAAGAAGTCGTATGGAAAATAGAAGAAGAACCCAACCCTTTCACGGTGATACTGTCAATTCAATAACTAGAGAGGACAAAATTTTTCACTATTCTACCTCCTACAAGTGGTTCTTGAACAAGAGTGTAGAAGAAAAGAAAACAAAAAAACTTTGGACCACAAGGCTTGTCAATGTTGGCTATGTACTTAAGGTTTTTGACTTTAAGGAACTCATATCCTGGTGTGATCGAAGGTTCGATTCTAGGACAAGAATGATTAAGGTCACAACAAAATGAAAGAATCAATTCGTTCTTAATCCCAAGGTGTTCAACAAAATGATTTGTATTCCTTCTGCAAATAAACCACTTAAGGTTACGAAAGCAAACACGTTCCTAGCCTCTCAAGCATGAAATTCCAATATATTGAGAGAATTTCTGCTACCGTTTGCAAACATACTGATCGACCTTTCAGAAATTGATATAACTTTTCTACAAGAGTCATATCAAGAATTTTCATGGTTGTTCACACGTGTAGTTAGGAAACATTCGAATTCACAAATACCCAAGTCAACACTATATGTATTGTACTTTACCTTCTAGAGGGATTCCATGTTTGACTGGGCACATGCGATATATTTAGTTGAGCAATTACGTAAGGACTGGAAGTTTTTTTATGATGACATATTTGGTGTTTGCAATTAACAATTTCAATGTATTTTATAGTATCCCTATTAAAGTGAGTGTAAATATACATAATGAACCAGTCTAATTCTGACACTCGGTTCAAACATAAAACACAATTCAATTTTTACACTGTTTAATATAATTTTGTTAGATAGTTTAGACACATGTTGGTTGGGGAAAATCCTAAGAGAATAACTTAGGAAGCTGAGGAATTTCTCAATGGAAAGAGAATTTGCATTCGATAAGAAAAACATACATACATTTGGTTGTATGGTTGCCAAGAAAATCCTCTTCTACTCCTTATGTTTGTCTATGATAGATATTTTTTCGTCGAAGTTTGTTGATAGTATAAAACCCAATGCATTTTATTTAACAAGAAAAGAAAAAGACAATTCATTACATTTCCTTTTCAAGTTGGTAACACAACGAGAAGGAATCTGGTGCATCTAAAATAAGTCTCAAAAACACTTGGTGTATTTATTCTAAAATAAGCACAACCTCTAGGCGATTTTTACCCTTGAGGTTTGTTTTCGTAATACTTAAAATCCATAAGATACAATAATTTGTTCACGAGATTTGACGAGGAAACAAGTGACAATCTATTCGCAAAAAAGGATATCAATAGATGCAGTGAGGACTTGCCAACAAAAATAAGCACAAATACCAAAAGGAAAAACAAATCAAGACAAAGGGGGAAACATACTTCCAATGTCCAATCTTCCTCCAATCCCCTGGCATGTAAGATCTCCTCTTCTAGACAAAGAATACAAAAACATAATCTAAAAAAAGAAGAGAGTAATGAAGCGTGCGTTGGAGGTGATGGTGGAGAGAAACCATGCCAATTCAATCTTGAATGTGCACTTGCAGTCTCACAACAAAAAAGGAAATGAAGCTCAAATATAGACAATTCATAAGATCCAGGAAGTCTAGGATATGTTGATGATATGCAGATCGACAATACAAACCTACTCGACTGGGTAGCCAAAAAAGTTGCAGAAAGCCAGGAGATTACACAAGAGCTTGCAAGAGAATAACTGATGTTGTTTGAGAATCACTCCTTGATGTTACACAATACTCAATACAACAAGGATGAAAGGAAATTGCATGTAAACAAGTTCAGTCTAAAAAACATAAAGGTAGTTCACAGATCAAATAATTTGGTGGATGCCTCAGGAGTTGGACCATCTACCCTCATGAAACTACATTGTTCCATATGAGTGCACTTTTCAAATCGATTTTTGAACAGGAGTTGCATACCATTATATTGAAAAATAGAATAAGTGTCATTGATGAGGCATTGACTCTTAAGCCACTCATTGCATGACCATTGACCATACTCTCAACAGAGAAGACACTTGCAAGTAATCCTGGAAAGTTCAAATCCAATCAGAAAAGTGTTTCAATTGTTGAATGAAATCAAAGGCTCTGTTGTTGAAAACATTAAAAGAATATTGGAGATAATCGGATAGACATGGGATGTCAGTACGATCCTATGTAATCTTTCACAAAGGATTACAAATTTTGTTCAATATTTGCAAAGAGATTTGCAGCATGATGGAGTCTTCTATAAAAACGAGGTAAACACTTTCATCACAAGAGTCATTAGTATGATTGATTATCAAAGAAACCAATAAGGATTGCCCTCAAATAAAATAATAAAACAAATAAAGGCAGGTTGGGAAGCATGAATAAATATGTCGCACGATGCAATTGTTGCTTGCAAAAAAATCAATGAAAGGACAAGAGATGCTATTTTAAAATCATTTGTTGTTGTTAAGGAACTGCAGGGCCTAAAAATTCTCAGAAATTCAACCATAATCACTAAAGTATAACTTGATAGTCACTTGGCCACAATGAAGACCTCATTAGCTAACGACTTCGACAATCTCAAGGAATTTCCTGATGAAAAAATGAAACATTGGATTGTTACATTTTTTAATGACAAAGAAGACCACTTCTTAGTCCTCGACCAAGTCTAGTTGGAATGCAAAGAAGTAAAGGAGGATAATTTCATTCTTCAAGTTAAGCAAGAAATAACCATCCTTCCAATCAAAAATTATATTAATCATTGGGTCAAGAATGCCTTGAAATAGATTGTTAACCCAGAATAACCACCAAAGAAAATTCGATAAGAGTCCAAAGAAAAATCTCTTATAAAGGAAGATACATACCAACAATAGAAAAACGAGAGCAACATAACATTTCCTTCTTGGTAAGTAGTCAAGCAAGCATTGCATCCTCTTTTTCTCTTATTTTTGTCTTCTTTTCTTTCCTCACTTGGTAATACCTCAAAATTTCTTGTTCTAGGTTTTGTCAAAACCTAAGAACCCTTTCTAACTATCTTTCTTTCTTTGTTCTAGGCTTTCTTATATTTTATGGTCCACGAGAACCCCAATCCCAGTTTGTTTGACAAACTCCTTCACTTTTTACAAACATCATTTAAAAGACAATTGTATATTTTTTGAGCTTGTTGAAGCATTGTTTTGGCATTTACAAAGATTATTGAAAAGAAATTTGTATATTTTTTGACCTTGCCAAGGTCCTTTTTTGGCATACAAAACTATTGATTTTTTAAACTTTGAGTTTCAAACAAAAATTTCAAGTTTGTGTTCACTCTATTTCATTTTTCAATGAAATATCATGTTATGTGCATATGTAGCCATTGACTTTCATCCATCGAAATGATATTTTTACCTCTCTACTATGGTTAGTAAATTTTGTATCATATTGTCAAAACTCAATAGAATAGTTCCTGGTCATTTCTCATGCCTTTCTTTCCTTGTCTATGTTTACTTAAGCAATCTTATCGATTGTCATATTTTGTTTTAATTCTGACTATCATTGGAATTTATACTTATGGATTTAATTGTTTTAAAAAATGCAACATGATTTATCCTGATCAACTTCTTTTCAAGACTTGTTGAACATTATCAATACTCATTAAAGATTATCTAGTACATCAATGTTTTCCTTGTAAATTGTATTCTTTTCCATTCTACTGATTTACAAAAGTAGTTTTCCTTTCAAGTTCAAAGTTTCAGAATTGCTCTTATTTTGGACTATCCTTCATCTCTTCAATCATTTGCAAATGGTCTTCTCTGAGATTTGGTTAAAGAAGTAGATGCACCAGTAACCATTTTGTGATATCCTATTGTCAATTTCAATGTTGTGCAGAAGGAACCTCTGTTGTGTGGGAAAATTTATCCTATTTGTTTCTGCAAAACCTAACCTGCACACACTTTACATTGTTTCCCACACACCCTAGCATCTGCACACTTTACATTTCTTCCCCCACATCCCAACTTCGACACATGTTACATTGTTTCCTCTACATCTTTACTTCCACATACTCCCTTTTACTAAGTTATATGCCAAATGTTTTTACTTTTTTTTTTTAATAATAAACCTTGTTACTTAAAATAAATTCAATTCAAGAATATTTAAGTTAAACATATGCATACAAACATTTTTTCACTTTATATACTTATTTTCATAATAAACAAAGTGTGGGAGTGTGGGAGGATGAGTGATATGAATTATCCTCACAAGGGTTCAAAGTAGATTAAGTGTTGGTTGTGTGGGGCATATGCCTGTGCGAACGTCCGAAAGATATATCTTTGCACATGTTACATTGTTTCCTCTACATCTTTACTTCCACATACTTTATTTTACTAAGTTCTATGTCAAATGTTTTTACTTATTTTTTTTTATAATAAACTTTGCTACTTAAAATAAATTACAACTCAAGAATATTTTTTAAGTTAAACATATGCATAAAAGCATTTTGTGCATTTTATATACTTATTTTTTTATAATAAAAAAAGTGTGAAAGTATGGGAGGATAAGTGATACAAATTATCCATACAAGGGTTCAAATTAGACTAAATGTTGGATGTGCAGGGCATATGCATCTGTAGTCACCTGGAAGCTATATCTATGTGAACGATATGTCTATGTCGGAAGATATGTCTATGTGAACAATATTTTTTAAGTTAATGTTTCTTGATTATCAATTTTTACTGGTTGTTAGGACGACATTCAATGCCAACATCAAGGAAACTGATATATTTTTTAAGTTAAACATATGCATAAAAACATTCGTTCACTTTATATACTTATTTTTTATAACAAACATTGTTACTTACAATAAATTCAACTAAGTATTAAGAATTAGTGGTGGAAACATTATAACATCCCGCTCTTGCGCACACTGAGCGAACTTATTCTTTGAGGACACTTGCTCGCAAGTGATCTGGATTATTATACTATTAAACATTTGATTTGGATTATGAGGCATTATGGGTTGATGACATGTTGTTTTTATGCCTTGACATAGACAGGTGCTATTGACTCGGTTTTACTGAGTGTGTAGGATTTTAGACCTTGAGGATGCAGAGGCATAGATGGAACCCCTTGGACTCCGGATCGAGTCGAGGAATGAACTATTGGGGTTTGATTGTTTTATATGTGATATTAGTGCATCTGATTAGATGCTATGATTATGGATATATTTATGACATGATTCGTTGATGATGTAAGTTTGCGATAGCTTGCTGACTAGACTCACATGTGTAGTAGAGGGGTCACGTAGGACTACTAGAGATGTTGAGGGAGAGGTGTGGACAAAAGCCTTGCCAAAGCCTACTAGCACTCACGCCGTGGCTCGAACTGTAGGTTAACGATTACCTAGTTCGAGAGGACCCATGATGCCGTGAGGGCAGACTGCGACAGTTGCTCACGATGATTCTAAGGGGCACACAATAAGGTAGGGGAATTATTCCTTAGAGGCCCTTAGTCTCCCACAAGATCACCTGGTGGAGTATTGACTCCAGGGGTTTTTTATGTCTACCA
>JASDQU011175256.1:6869-18168 GCA_032191745.1 Picea mariana
GTGGGATCATCCTAATCTCCTCATCCATCCCTATTTCACCCTATATAAAGAGGGATCTCTAATGGAAAAGGATAAGGTTGAAAAGGATAAGGTTTACATATGCATGAAGAGTTCTTTTATAGATTATACTTGAGATAGATTTTCTTTAACTCTCTAAGTCAGATTGTGGATCTCCTTCATCAAAGGCATTGGAGAAAAGGTGTGTGTGTTGGAGAAAAGAGCCATTGAAATGGATCTTGCAACATCAAGGCATGGGTTGTATTCTCCACTTTCCATTTTAATATAATGCAACAATACATTTCTTACCTATAAATGTGTCTTGGCTTTTATTGTATAACTCCTTGATCGTATACATAGAATTCATTAGAATATATATATATCTTTGTTGTCTCTCTCTTTGTTGGTTTGTGCTTCTTAAACAGGTTCACCATCCCGTAAATCCAAATATGGAGCGACAAGGACGACACTAGAGAGGATCAAGAATCATTTAAAAGGTATGCCATTTGTCCCTCTATGAACTAGTTTATATGAAAATGAAGTCTAAGGTGAAGTTTATATTTTGTCTTTTTTTGTTCTAGCTTCTTGTGGAAGTTAGGGAGATTAGTTTGTGTCCGCACATACCAATTTGTCTGATAACACAATTGACGACCATACTAGGGAACACACCTCTTTTGGTTTTTTTCTTCGTATTTTATTTTATCCTTCATTCTTTTAATCAATTTCATTCTCTAATTCTATGGGTGACCCATCTTGACTCCCTGGTCCTGAAGGTTTATTGAGAAATTTTGTCATTCTTCCCAATTTTATTTATATTGAGAGATCGTCGCAATGTGTCCTATTTATAACATGCACTGATTCTCTGTCATCGCACTCTACTTGTGAATACCAGGGTGACGACATCACACCGTGCCTTGATGACAGCCTGTGATGATCCTAGATCATCACACTATACCCTTCTATAGCCTGCAACGATTCCTGTAGGAATTGTTGAGTGACAATTAATTTTCCTTCCTTTGCTCAGATTTTTCTTTACTGTCTGAGATGAAATTTTAGCATTGGTGAATGATTTATTTACATATTTTAAGCTTGGATTTAATTGATTTTCAAGTATTGAGAGTCTTCTTCATGAGCTTTGCAAGTTTTATTTTTTGACTTCTTGTCCCAAGGGTATAATCTCAAGACTTTTTTCTTGGGTGCTTGTTTGATAAGTAGTTCTTGATTTCTTTTGAGTTTTGGATTGTTTTTAACTTTTGGATTTTTATTGATTAAGAAATAATTTTTGTTTTCATTCGACAAAAGGCTTTCTTATCATTTCATTTTTTTTTGCATTGTGAATTTGATTTGGGAATAGTGTTGAGAGTGCACTAGTCTTCTTAGACCATTATTTCTTTTTTGTATTATGTCTTTGTTTTGATTTGAAAAGGAAAGAACCAAAGTTTATTCTTCTTTTTAGTAGTCTTTGTAACAATTTTTTGCATTCACGTATCTATTGAAAAGAGAAAATTGGAAAATTTATTAGTTTTGATTGTTTGGAATCCATATCATTCAAAGATTGAGAAATTGTGCTTTGTAGCTTTTGTATTCTGGAAAAAAGAAACCTTCTCCCTATTGTAATTATATTTCATCAAATGAAACGATTTCATTTCATCTCTTCTTGCATCTTATTGGTTCAATGTCAAATACATCATTAGTTTCACTTTTGTTTCCCTTTTGAGTAAACAACAACCTTTAAAATATAGCGTAATTTTAAAATCTATTAGAAACTTTTATTTTCTAGAACTTTTATAAACCAACATTAGCTAGGATAGTGCTTTGGAATAGGTTGTAAGGCACGCTCTCCAAAGCATCAAAACACACAATAGTATCTTTTTATAGGGAGAGTACAAATCCACTTTCTACATTTTGTCCTGGGAATCCCTTCTAACACAAGGGTCAATCACAAGGTTGCATTAGGGTCGACAGAGTTACTCACCCTACTTTGTTGGTCTTAGTATATATATTGCGCGTATTATTAGGGGTCACTTGAGAATAAAATCATGCAGGGACCTTCTCGAGTTGATTTCGGGCTTAGATACCTCGCCCTTGTGTGTGGATCAGACTGTCGACTTCTTCCACAAACATTATTGTCGTAATTGGTAACCTTAGTGGCCTATCTATCTAGAGTCTTTACATGAGGTGACTGTGGAGGGGAAAGTCTTCACAGTACCTGGAATCGACGTTGGACAAACTCACTTGGGCTCCTTGGAGGTATACCCATGATTAGGTGTGGGAGCTTACGCCAGGGTGTAAGTTTGTTAAGCAGTTTGTCAATGTAAATTTTCCACCCGCTTTATCCCAACCCCTTCTTGTCTTGATTTCGTGACATTGGATTTCATCACCAACTAGTGATTTCTAAATAAGAAGGTTTGTTTGCGTGTTTGATATCTAGATTTTATTAGTGAGCATTGTTTGTTTCTCTAGTTGGCCATAGCTTTCTTTCATCCTTTATTTCGTGCAGCCAACATCGACCCTCATCATTCACATAGGATGCAAGGGTTACCTCTAGAAGATCTAGAAGAATATACTCCTTTGCTTCCTAACTCACCAGAGTGTTCTCCTGAAGGAGCAGTCAATAACGACGTAGCCTCTGAGATTGGAAGTTCTACTCCATTGGAGGAATCCATACTTTCTGTAAATTCATTATTGAGTGTTGTATGAGATCCATTTTTTCTCCAGATAAATTCATCGGGAGATGTTGTTGTTGAAGATTATACTAGAATACCTACTTGGACCTCACACAGAATTTGGTGTAGATAATTCACCCTTTCAGAGTGAGTCGTTTAGAACTCTGGTTCATACTACTGGAACTTTTAACCCTGGCTCTTCTGGCCTTGTCCGTTCTCTTTGGAGAACCTCTTCGGGACATGATATTTTTGAAAAACTATAAATGAGTCACTTACGTCAGAGGACCTCTAATCAACCTATGGAATCACATACACCTATGCATTCCACTACTTATACAGTACCCTTGGATCATTTTACTGGAACGAACAGTAATGTTGTCACAATATCATACCAATTGTTGGTTGGTTCTCATAAAATTCTTCCTCTCCATCTCACTATCTCTATGATGGTCCCACAAGCTATGCATGTTTCTGCCAAAAGTGCAGTAATAAATCAAGATCCTATTGGAACACCACTTCTTCTTAGACCAAATCTGTCACTTCCACCTAGGTATCATCCTATAAATACTTCTATTGCTAATCCTGCCCAGAATCCATCCAAAGGGGCTAATATTTTTGTTCCTCCTGGGTATAATGTTTCTAATAGTTTTGTTCCTACACCTACCCAGGTTCTCTATTGGGTGCCTAGAATTCCTCCTCCACCTTCACTTGGAGGATATACTCATCATGGCCCAAGTATATCCAATCAAATTGGAGGCACAAGTCATTCTGTCGCTTCTGGTTTTAAAATTCCTATTGGAGTTCAAACTCAAGTTGGGAGGCCATCTCAAGTTGGGGGGAAACCTCAAGTTGGGGGTCATAACCCATTGTAAGGGAAGTATATTCCTGGATTACAGTCTCAAACTTGGAATTTTTCTTTCCAAGGAAAACAACAACCACCTAGGGGGAAAACTTCTCAAGTTAATTCTTTTGTACCCCCTTATCTCGAGAAACCATATATAGGTTCTATGAATCCTACCTGGGGTCAAGGTTTTTAGTCTAATTCTCCTTCCCAAGGAATCTTACCCAATAAAGAAACTCAAGTTGGCTACTTGACTCAAAACCCTCCACCACTGAATTTTACAGGACCCTCTAACTATCTACAGACTGCTTATGGTCCTAATGGTATACCTATGCGACTACGTCTTCAAAATTACCAGTTTTCTCAAGTGAACAAACAACTGTTGTTTCTTTCTACTTTGGATCTACCAGATTTATCTAGGATTTTGAATGATCATGTCTTGCATTCTCCTTATTGGTAGGTCATACCTGCCAAGTTACCATCAGACATTCTTAAGTTTGACGATTGATCGGGGGAAGACCCAAACGATCACATCATGAATTTCCATATTTGGTGTTCATCTAACTCTTTGATGGATGACTCCATTAGATTACATCTTTTCCAAAAAACTTTGATGGGTTCGGTAACCAAATGGTATATTGAATTTCCACGAGGATTCTTCAATGACTTCAACACCTTATCTATTTCTTTCTTAACACATTACCAGCTACCAATCTGATATGAGACAAGAACCAAAATTTTGAGTTCATTTAAACAATCCTCATCCACCCACATTTCCAATCATATTCATGAGTGGCGGAGGAGAAGATGCTTAATCAAAGTTGCCCTTCCTGATCAACTATTGGCTGAGTGGTTTACCAAGTCACTCATTGGTCCTAAAGCTCGTGATGTTTTCATGGGTGGTATCGTCATTGAAGAGCAAGAAATTAGTTGTGCTCAATAATTGGATCTTGTTTATTCGCAAACGAGCACATTATATGAATTGATCTCTGATGCTCCTCTCCCATCTACAAATCTGACCCCAACACCTCCAGTAGCTTCTCATGTTGTTAATGACGTGATTGACACATTTCACGTTGAGACTCAATATAAACAAGCCATTCATTCCAATCCCAATTCTAATATTGCTAATGTACAAAATACTCCTCCTCCAACTCCTCCCGGTAAAACTTTTGAAGTTAATTTGGTTCAATCTACACCTACCAGTAAAAATTAAAATAAAAATAAAGGGAAGGGAAAGAACAAGGAGGAGAAAAATAATAATCAATAATTTGATAAACCCAAGACTCAGCCTGCTGATGAAAAATAAAAGAAAAAACCTTGTTATCCTTGTCTTATTTGTGGTGAGGATCACTATACGAAAGATTGTCCACGATGTGTTGAGGTTACTAAGTTCCTGCAAGGGACCAAGATACCTCCTACACCTGTCGTTTTGTCACAATCTTTTCCTTCTCAGTAGTGGGCCCAATTGGTCATTCATGACCCACCTTCCCCCTCTACCACGTATTATGTACTTATGTGTACTGGTGACCTTAAGAAGAACAAAGTTTCAGTCACTACTTGAGCCAAATATTATTCTCCTTCGAAAGAGAAAGTTGATGATTCACCACCTCCATTGTTTCAACCTCCTCCATCGACTTCACATCCCAACTCTCCTCTTCATCTCAAACAACTGAGTCTATATACATTTCTTCATCCTCCTCCTAAGGGAGTTGTTCATAAGTCGTCATTTAATCCTCACAGACGTGATGCTCAAAAATACAATATTGTAGAAGATCTTGTGTAGGAACCTTTTGCGATGTCATCTCTTGAAGTCCTTCAATTTTTTCCTATGCAATGGAAGACACTGTTAAATGCTATTGGTGGAATTGATCCTACCGATACAAACTTGATAATATTTGACTTGGAATATCATATTCCAAGGATTCCTCCTCAATTAGCGTTTCAGATACAAGTTATTGCAGAAAATAAGAATATTTATCAAATCGTTATTGATGAAGGAGCTTCGAGTTGCGTCATGTCCGTCACTTGTTGGAAAGACTTTGGCTCTCTCACCCTTACCAAGTCACACAATACTTTAAGAATTTAATGGTACAATATTCAAACCTTATGGTGTTCTTCCTTTGTTATATATTATGTTATAAGGAAAAGAGGTTATTGTTGAATTTGAGTTCTTTGATGCACCTCTCGATTACAACCTTCTACTTGATCGTAGTTGGATTGATTCCATGCGTGCAGTTGTTTCTACTATTTTCCATGTGATACGTTTCCCTCACCAAGGAAATGTTTTTACTATTGATCAACTTGCCTTATTTAATTTCGATTCTCGTACTAGTAATGTACCTTTCATTGCAAAAAAACCTCTCGGTTATGAGAATGTCAGTGTTGGTCTCTTAAAAGATTAATCGTTAATGGGTACGTTCCCCATTCCACCGCCTGATATTCCTACTCCTTTTTTCACCTCGATTAACATGATATCAACCATTGTTGGTGAAATATCTGAGTCTTATGACCCTTGGATAGTTCCTAGATCTCACAATTGTCTTTGTTATGACGACAAAATGCATTTAAGTTCGGTAGAATTGTCTTATCAAGATATTCAATCGACAACTCCTTCTCCTTATTATCTTTTAGATACGTCTTCGGATATGTTTCATGTAGTTTTTCACACCGATGAGATGATCATGACAATCATGTCTATGGAAGATACCCCATGGGACAATGGGCACCATTGTTCTATTCTCTTCCTAGAACCCAAGACTATAGAGAGTTATCAACGCATTTCGAATTTGTATATTGTTGTTACTATTTCCCATGTTCCTGCACAAATACACAATGTTTTGTATGAAGGGAACTTGGGTAAAATTTCACCCACCATCCCTCTAGATATTTTGATTAAACTCAGAGTCGTGGAAAATGTCCACATGGGTGCATCATGTTCTGTTGATGAGATCCAAATTTATAAAGCTCTTTTCCAAGAATTTCGTGATGTTTTTGCCTAGAGTTATGAAGAGATGTTGGGAATTGATCCAGATATTGTTGTACATGATATTAAGACTTACTCGGATGCTAAACCCATTCGACATAGACTTCACCCAGTGCATCCACGCAAAGTTGTTGCTATTAAAATCGAAGTTGAAAAACTTCTTAAAGGCGGTTTTGTCTATCCCGTGGCTTTGACTGATTGGGTGTCTAATCTTGTTCTGATTATGAAGAAACAAGGTATGATCCTTGTTTATGTAGATTATAGGAATATCAACAAGGTTTTTCCCAAAGACAATTATCCAACCCCTTTCATTCATCAGATCGTTGATGACTGTGTTGGGAGTAAAATGTTCTCCTTGATGGATTATTTCTCCGCCTATAATCAAATCAATATTTTACCTATGGATCAACACAAGACTACTTTCATCTGCCCTTGGGGAACCTTCACATACCGGAAAATAAATTTTGGTCTCAAGAATGCTAGTGCGAATTTTCAATGTGCTATGTCTTATGCTTTTCACGATATTAATCACATTGTACAACCTTACCTAGATGATTTATCAGTGCATTTTGTGCATCGTCAAGATCACTCGACACAATTACAGGCCATTTTCCTATGATGTCACTAATATCACATACGATTGAATCCACATAAATGTGTTTTATGTGTGGAGTACGACCGACTTCTTAGTTTTATCGTTTCTACACATGGGATTAGGGTGGATCCTCTGAAGGTTGAAGCTATTCTCAATCTGCCTCCTCCTTCTACATTGTGCCAACTCCAAAGTTTGCAAGGGAAGGAAATTTTTTTATGTCAATTTATCCCCAACTATGATGAATTAATGAATTTTTTTACTCAATTTCTTAAAAAGGGTCACGCTTTTGTATGGAACGACACTGCTAACGAAGACTTTGAAGCTTTGAAACTTTCCTTAACCCATACACCACTCTTATTTCCACCTGATTATAGTCGAGATTATTTCTATACTTATATTCTTTAGACTCTATCATTGCTATGATTCTAGTCCAAGAGGATGATTCACACGATGAAAACATCATCTACTATTTGAGTAAGAGTCTCATGACCACCGAAACCAAATATTTGCATGTGGAGAAACTGGCCTTGGCAACTGTTCAAGTTGTTCAACGTTTTCTTCATTATATCTTATTACGCAGAACCACAGTCATTTTCGATTGCAACCCTATGGAACACATCCTTACTCGAAAATTGTCGGGGGACAAATACTCCAAATGGATAATGATTCTCGAGGAGTTTGATTTGGAATTTGAGTGTGCCAGGTCAAACAATTTTATTTTTTTTCCGAATTAATGGTGGTAGAGGATTCCTTTCCTCATGAGTCTCTCTTTCTGATTAGTTTTGACAACATATGGTATGGATACATTATCATTTATCTCCAAACCCAAATTTTCTGGCCCGATCTTTCTAGTGTGAATCGTCATCGTATTCTATATCAAGCCTGTTAATACATTATCCTTGGTGATACCCTTTACCGTCGTGGTATTGATTCCATATTTTGATGATGTCGAACCTATGATGACGATGAGAAATATTTGAATGAATTTCATTTTGGAGCATGTGGCAGTCATATGTTTGGGTATGTCATTGCCCAAAAGATCTTATGAGAGCTAGTTACTTCTGGCCTTCATTGTTTAAGGATTGCATTATTGCCATCCAGAAATGCCATTCTTGTCAAACGTATAACAATAATATACGATCTCATCCTGCTTCTCTTTAACCTGTAGTTTTCTTTGGTCCATTCACTAAATGGGGCATTGAATTCATGACATGTAACCCTGACTCAGCTGGGGGGCATGGATACATCATCATAGTCATGGATTATTTCACTAAATTGGTCAAGGCGATGCCTACATTTGATAAAACCGGGAAAACTGCAACATTATTCATATTCAATCATATCATTACTATATTTGGTTTCCCTCAATCCATCATCACTGACCATGGTAGTCATTTTCTCAATTTCATGATGTTTGAACTTACCAAGAAGTTGGGTCTTCAACATTAAAAATCAACACCTTACTATCCACAGGCCAATCGCCAGGTTGAAGCAATTAACAAGGTTCTTACTACTATGCTTTAATGGATGATAGGAATTCACAAGTCAAGCTAGTGCACGATGTTATTCTCAACAATATGGGCCTATCAAACACCCATTAAATATTCCACAGGGTTCACACATTTCCGGTTAGTATATGGTATTGAAGTTAGTCTTCCGATTGAATGTGAAATCCCATCTTTGAAACTAGTTGTCGAAATTCTCCCTAACACCTCAGCTGAAGAGGAACATCACTTGTATTTGATGCAATTAGAAGAAACTTGTCATGATGCAGCTTTAGTCATTGAAACTCATAAGAAGTGTGTCAAATCTCAATATGACTAACATGTCAAACATGTTTTTTCTGAGGGTGATTTGGTTCTTCTTTACGAACATGATCTTGACTTATTAAGGGCTGGTAAATTTGAGCCCATGTGGCATGGCCCTTATATTGTGAAGTGAGTGTTGGAGAAAGGGGCTTATGAGCTGGTAGATTACGAGAAAATTCCTTTGAGTGAACCCAGGAATGGGATTTACTTGAAGAAATACTATTCTTAAATTATTTTTGCATGAGTGATGTGTATTTTTAGTGTATCATACTCTAGTGTGATTTTTTTGTTTTTGTTATTCCTTTTAGTCACTTACCTTGCATTGTGCCTGGTTTCCATATGTCAGTGTCTTCACTACCCTATATCGGCTTTGGTGATAGTGCTAGACACAGTACTCAAAACTTAGTGTCTGCTGCATGCGAAATATATGCACCTACGGATGAGTTGATAAGTCTACAAGGTGTTTTCCTTGGTCATGAAACTAATAATATCACGAAATACAATGAAATTATAAAATTATTAACTAACACCATTTCATTTGGAATTTGTCATATTATTGTATGACTCGATTCACAGTTAGTAGTGCTGCAGTTAAGTAACATTTATTCCATTCGAAGTCCTACATTGTTATGGGTATACTTAAGAATTCGCCTCTTGGAAAGACGTTTTGATTATATCGAGTATCAACACATTCCTAGATGTCTAAACACATTGAAAGATGCATTGGCTAATTATGTGTTAGATGGAAATTTGAGACATTTATAAATCCAAACACACATTTTAAAAATACAAGTAAGCCGGTAGGAACTTTATATTAATACGATAGAAGTTACAAAAAGTGTTTTTCCAAGGAACAAAATATCAAAACTGTGAAGCTCATGGCTTCATGTACAAAATCATCAAGGATGTTTCTTGTTGTAACAAAAAACTGCCCGTTCCACTCTACGGAGCAGTCGACCAATAGATGCAGAAACGCCAACTGTATAGCATTGATAGTGTCGAGGAAGTTCATCCACCGTGTTAGCACCATAAGTCACCCTTGGATTGCGGCAGAGGTAAGCCTAATACCCATCAGTATTTTATGTCACAGGTTGGTTATAAAAGGGTCAAATGGGTGCAATCTCAAGAAAATATCGTCTTAACTCAGAAAACTGGACTGATATGCATAAGAAGGTGAGGTCTAGTGTAACTTCAGTCAATAGGTTGTAGTAAGGGTGAGTAGGAGGAAGACTTCAGCGAGGAAAATGTAAAGGTCTGTTGTGAACATCAGGTTTTCCAGAAGCCTAAGGAAGAAAAAATTAAACACAAGGTCCTCTTGGATTCAAATTTCAAAGATACTGAAAGAAATTATAACATCATTACATTCAAACATTCAAACATAACACAGTCACAACAATTCATGTGAATCAGTAAATCATGAACTCTTTAAACATCAGATGGAAACAAGAGGAAGTAAGAAAGCTGATTTTCATTAAATAAGAAGTCTCAAATGCATATACATAACTAGATGACCAGAGATTTCATTAAAAATTTACAATTCAGGAGCTTTTCTCTACCATCAACACTAACAAAATGGAAAAAATGCCTACAAATACTTAGAACTGGCTCCCACTATTGAAGGTGAGATAATGTCATGAGTTTAAGACTTTGTGTTGGCAAGTTCCTTTGTCAGGATACACATGCAAATGTTGGTCAGACTGCCCATGTAGTCTTCTGTCATATGTGATCTCTGTTAGACTGGACTAACAGTCTTATTCCACGATTTGTCCCTCTCTGGCCTTCTATTTATGGAAGGAGACGATGTCTCACCCACCTTCCTTATTTACATTAACTTTTGCATCGAGATCTGAGAGGCCCAAGTCAACTGTGAACCTGAAAGACGTGGCGGTTTCCTCTTGGTTGTTTTCTGCTTCGTTGGACTGTTACAAGGGAACCCATTTGGCGGACGTGAAAAAAATTGATGGGGCATAGGCAGTTGGCACAATCGACATGGAATCATCGGACAAGGGATGGCCAGGTGGACAGATGTGATAGAGTAAAGGTGATCGGGAAAGCGAGGGCAGCAGAAAATGTGTGTGTTGAGGTGTGATAGAACAAATGTGAGGTGGCATGGGACCATGATGTGGAGGGAGAAGAGAGACTGCGATAGTAATCGCAGTGGGGACAGCCTACCTAGATGGAGTACGAGGGGAGAACACATGGCAGGAGATGGTAGGCGGAAGTGAATAGGGATATGACATGGAGGTGAGTGGAGGATAGATGTGTCGCAATGAAAGGATGAGGGGAAGCGGGAGATGTGATAGGCGAAGGAGAGAGATGGAGTGGGGGATAGATGGTAGTGGGAGGATGGAGCGGTAAGCAAGAGTGGTAAGTGGTCTACTCGGAGGGGGGAGAGAGTGGTAAGTG
>JASDQU011175258.1:1645-13756 GCA_032191745.1 Picea mariana
TAGAAGAGTTCTCCTTGGTATTATTTTATACTTTTTCGGACCTACGGGACTAACATCTACGAAAAAGGACACTCTTTGAGTTAAGTTGTAATTGCACCCCATTATCCTGCTTACATTGTTGAGCCTAATGTCGGCTCTCACTTTCTCATTATAAGCTTCTTGTCCCAACAATTTTCAACATTAGCCAAGCAGTTCCTTTCGTATATCCTTTGGAACTTGACAACCCTTTACCAGTAGAGGAAACATCCCCCTGAGTGACCATGTCCCACATGTGTTTCCTTGCATTGAGCATAGGTATGTTCCACTGCTTGGAACTAGTTGCTTACTCACGACACTCATTTCATCTCCTATATCATAACATTTCTTTTACTATGAAAAAACTAAGAAAAAGATGGGCGGGGAAATAATATTATATCCTATAAGAAGAAGTTGTGTTTCCTTTTAACAGAGCACAAAATATTGAGTCCATTTCATCTAAGGTTTGGGTTTATCATGACCTTAGGAATATGAACTCGTTACTTAGAGTCTACTCCTCTGACTGGTTATTCTTCCAGTCCCCATGGAGAGTTGTTGATGCCTCCTGCGTCACAAACTTTTGTCAATGATCAGTGTTAAGTCTATGTTGCCCGAGTCATCCATATGTCTCATGTTCTTGTTCAAAGGAAGTATAAGCATGTGTCGGCCACTCCTCGGAACTCTTGACTTTTCATGTCGACCATCCACTTACTAGTGAATCTCATAATCACATGAAGTTGTTGTCTTACCTTGCACCCTGGGCCTACTTTCATCATTAGTAGGTGACCTTGACCCCAACATATGACATCTCCTCATTGGTTTCTAACTGGGGAGTTTCCCTTGTGTTCGAAGGAAATAAATCTATTCACACATTGGGATTCATGCACTGTATTGAATTCCATTATCACTATTGGTGGTTTCCTCGCCTTTGTCGACAACTTTCATTATTGGTTGCTAGTCAGAGGGTCTCTTTCATGTACTAGTTGCATCTGGTGCATGTGAGAGACACACATGGTTGTTGGTTCATCAACATCCTATTCATCCAAGATCCTCCTAATCATCAAGCTATTGCTTTATACCTCGCGCTGGATGATGAGAGATGCCTTAATACTCTCCTTTCACTGGGTCTCCTTCCATCGACTTCAACTCATCTATTCTGGAATCGAGATCTAGTGTCCTATGAGTACCCAGAGGATTGTAGTCATCAGTGGTAGGTTCTCCTACCATTGACAGTTGGGAATACATCAATGTCCCCTGATCGATGAATTATTCAAGTGTTTGACCTCAACACCCTTATTCACACTTGTTGAATGTACTTGGTGCCTTAACACCTAGTTTCATTATAGGTGGGGTGTGTCACGTTTGTTAATGGTATACCTCAATGACTAGTAATCAAATGAAGTCTCATTATGTTCGACTTCAACTCCTTTATTCACATAATGTATACTTTCACCTTTGGCGGATAGTGTATAAGACCTCTAGTTTATAGTAGTAGTGCTCCATATTTGTTGTTGTCTTTCATCGGATCAATACCTATATGACTTCAATGATCATCGAAGATCATATTGTACTCCATTATATACATATATCTTCGGTTGATTTTGAGACTGGACTCCATTGTGTCTTCTTCATGACTATGACAACCTATGGCATATGTCCCTTTTTTATTGCCCATTCATGGCCATGAACAACTTTTTGATATATATCCACATGGATCTGCAATGTAATTCATATTGGTAGCCATGTGTACAAAGTCAATATGAATTGTAATATTCTCATGAGTAATCAGTTCTTCTAGCTGAGTCTTCATTACTCCACTTCTGGGAATTATAATGTATTTCGGCCATCGCGGATACTCATTTGACCTCACACATTAAGGTGCATTTGTTATAGAAATTGTTTCCACACTCCATGCATCTTGCTTTGATGCCCTCCCATTTCTCTCTGCAGACTCAAATTCCCCTTTTTTTCCCACTCTAGAGACAAAAATACAAATTTTTGTCCATATACGCGAGCCACAGTTAGACAACTCACGTATACACATATTACTCCATTACAACCCACATACATCGAGTTTTGTGCTTAAAAATTAAAAAAATAGGTTGGGTTTCCATGCCATGTCATGAGATCCATGATTCTTGACCTTCCATATACTGGAAACGTTCTGAATCAACCCTTCAATTCCATTTGAAATCTATAAATTGAGCCATATAGAAGCCTTGAAGGGACATTCATAATTGAGAGCAAAGACACTCTGGATAAATTTCACCTCATATTGATTTTGCATCCCTTTGTCCTTGAAAGTATGGACTTCTTATGTTCATCCCCCAAGCTCTTCCTGTCTTGAGATGGAGAACCTCATTGACTCCTAYTACTTGTGAGATTGCCTTTGTGGAGGATTGAAGTGGTGAAGGGCCAKCTTSAGGGAGTTAGTTTCTCGGTTCCGATAAGTGTTACAAAAGTTTKTCACCTATGTACTTTTGTTGATTACATTAATAGAAATACTCTTTTCTCRTCCAATTATATGTCACAAATATTTGTATTACTTTCCATGGGAATATTTTMTATGCATGTTAATGGATTATGTTAGTTTATATGCTAACATTATATATAATTTCCACATGCTTTCATATCTTRGATGTTGAGGACAARTTGCAAGTATAAATCTTTTGGTAGTGAGCTCAACTGCGGTCTTCTTCAGACATCCAAAAGAGGTAGGATTCTGACCTTCTCTTGTTAGCATTGTCATTTATCTATCATACTTGATATTAGATTTKATTTATGGGTGTCGTTCCATCTRTTGTGCTTTTCCTCCAGTCATAGAGACATTTTYCTCGTAACATGGTGTTTATTTGAAATGCCTTGAAAATGATGACGTTGATAAAGTCCTATCTGAACTTCATGATGGGCCTGTTGGAGGAAATTTCAGAGGTGATACTACAACCCATAAGATACTTAGAGTTGGATAYTATTGGATACCTTGTTCAAATATTCTCATGCATATGCAAGAAAATGCTAGGAATGTCAAAAATCAGTTGGCAAGGAGAAGAAGCATGCATTTCCCCTGCAACCTGTTATCATTGAATGACCTTTCCAACAATGGGGTTTGGACTTGATAAGAGTAATTAATCCTCACTCTTCTCAGTTACACAAATATATCCTAAAAACTATTTATTACTTCAGAAGATGGACATAAGCAATACCTCTCAAATATATCAATGGAAATCAAGTGATATCATTCCTTGATTCCTTTATTATAACTAGATTTGGCATCCCTGAATCACTAGATTTTGACAATGCTAAATACTTTTCCTCCCTGAAATTGACTAAATATGCGCTTGATAAGAATTTCAAAATTAAATATTCAGCAAATTATTATCCTCAAGGAAATGGGCTAGAAGAGTCTACTAATAAAAATCTGATCAAAATCCTAAAAAGAACTATAACATAACTTCAAAGGAATTGGCATCTATCCCTCCCCAATGCTTTATGGGCCATTAGAGTAACAATTAAAACTTCTCTAGGGAATTATCCTTTCTTTCTAGTATACAGATAAGAAGCCACTCTTCCAACTCACACATTCCTTCCTTCCTTGCAATTATCCTTGTCTATACAAGATGAAGAGTCTTCGGTCATGCAACCGAGATTAAATATGCTCCTTAAGTTAGAGAAAGAAAGAGATAAACCCAAACAAAACCTAATGCAACATCAAGAATTGGTTAAAAGGTTGGTTTGACAAAAATTTAGTGGGTAACCAAGTTTTCGAGGAAGGTGATTTAGTCCAGTGGGATAAATCCAATGAAATGAAAGGAAAACACACAAAATTTCAAAAACTATGGCTAGGCCCTTATCAAATCTATGAGAAGATTGGACCAGGAACCTTTAGACTCAAGTCTTTGGAGGGAGATTTGGAGGAGCTCCCTGTCAATGGACAATTTCTCAAAAGATACTTCTCCTAATCACCTTTGGTGATGTAGTATTGTACATAGTAGGTTTCTTTTGAATTTTACCTCTTTCCTTTTGCAGTTTATGCTTCAGTCAATCTTTTCCTTTTTATGTGTTTCTTGCTATTGATTGAACTTTCCTTTTTAGTACCTTTTCAGTTTAGAATAACTCTTTGTTCACTACCATTGATTAATCAATCATTTCTATGGAAAAAACTCAAGACTATTTAAGAAAGCTCATGCATTTCCCTGTGAAATTACTTATTCAAGATGCTGAAGCAATTATGTTACCTTGTAGTTAGTACTTATCTAGACAATTGAATGGTTGTACACAAAAGAAGTGACTTTTTGTAACACACCTGACTCCTTAATACTATTTTAAGGGGTGGGGCATCATAAATCCATTTTTTCCTGAACTAACTCATCTTGAATCATTTCTCTGGGATGATTCATTCTCTTCTACTTGCCCATATCTTTCTAACGACTGCTACTGGATTCTAAAAAAACCCTTGGTTTATATCTTATGGCTTCCCAAAGTTCTCCGGGTGTTCAATGGTTGAGGGCCACGTGACGCCCTCGTGGCTTCATCTCGTTATGATCATCTCTTGGTTCCTACCTCTCGTAGGGAAGGTTCATCCATAAACCAATCCGATGATTGGCTTAACCTTTGTTTGACATGCAGGTTAGAGGGGAATTCATAGTTTGACGCTAAACATCTCCTTGCTATATACACACGAGACCTCCCGAAGTCCTATAAGCTTGCCACGTGGTTCCAACATTCATACCTTTTTGGTCTCTCTACAATGGTACTTCCCAAATCCCCTGGAATCCTGAAGTCCTGGTCTCTCGGAGTCCCAGTCACTTTGCCAACCACGTTGGCTAGGCAGACACGTACCAGGAACCAACACGTAGGAGGGGTCAGGGTGATACATGTTACGTTCCAATGGGCCTATAGGGTATGTGATACACACAAATCCGGGTGACATGTGGCACATCAAGCTGGGGTCCATGTTACCCTGGGTGACGTCACTGCACCATGTCATCCCAGACTGACAACCTTCTAACATTCCTCAGATCTCACGATCGATATCTGACCACGTAGATTTATAGATCTACGACTCTTGTTACCTCAGGGATTTGACATTTGGGAGTTTTGCGATGAAAACTCCTCTTTTTTCCTGAAGTTCCTAATCTCTGAACTAAAGGGGCTAGCGCCACATGTCCCCAGCATATCAATGGCTGGGAAAGAACCCAAAGGATCCCTCAATCTATGGTTCTGGGTTCTTCGTGGCTCTGACCTTCGGGGTTTTAGATCTTGATTTAGTTGGTAAGACAGGTTCACCTAACCACCTGGGAAACAACCCAATGCCGGTCAACCTTATGGGTAACCGTAACTCTCGGTCACATTTGACCGGTTTATGACTATGAGGGCCGACAATACTCCAAAGTCCCGGACTTCCAGAGCTTTGAAGCCAAAAGAACTTATCTCCCTTAGGATTAGCCTAAGGTTCCTAGGTGTTGGTCATATGGGTTCTCCTAAACAGATCTCTTCCATTCATCTTCCAGACGAAAGGGTCTTCCCTTTCGAGAATTAAATCCTGCTATCCTTCCAAAGCTTCATCAATGACATTGTTAATGGTTTGGGCATGATATCCTAATCACACAAAAAGGAGTCTGAAGGGGATAGTCTTATTAGATGGACATGGCCAGATTGACGCAATACTTTCTATCTCAGTCGTCCTACAGGTTTATGTCCCAAGGCACCTTGAAGGCTAAGTTGGGGCACATAGACAATTAATTAGAAGCATAAGTTCACAAGAAGGCAAATGCATACACATAACTTAACCATTTCAATACATAAACCATTTATAGATATATAAATACACACATGCATCCATTATTCCCAATTCAAAGCACAAGGCATAAAAACAATTATAAGAACCAGAAGACGTGATGTGACTTCCGAAAGGGTTGCCCGTTTCCACCCAACCATAGGCTCAGTCACTCCTAACGGATTTACCACTATCCACCCCCGAGCTAGACCATTATTCTCTAAGATATAATCATTTCTTCTGGCTCAGTGACAGTAGGGATGGAGGTTACTCTCCTCCTCCCGCACGATCTTGGAAAAAATTTTCACTATACCAAGCAAGGAGGACCGCTTGAGTACTTCCTCAGCCACTCAACAACCTAATTTATCAGCTTGTATCATAACCCTGCTAGCTATTTCCTGTGACTAGAACACACTCATTTCTTAGTTCTTCCTTGAACCCGAGAGCTTGGTCTCTCGTCTCTGCACTCTTCGCAGGTCGTCCTCTACCCACCACACCTTCCTTTCTTGCCTTCCTTAGCAAGATTGTGTGTGGCTCAAAATTCCAATTCATGTTCATGTCTAAAATCCTTACAAATGGGTGCTCTTCCCCATCCCCTCATTAAATCTTGAGGAGGTCTTTCGACCTACCATCCTGACTGTAATTAATTCCTGGGTCAGAGGACTATTCTGGTCCTAAGAAATTAAATCCAGTAAGGTACTGGTTTGGTGGAGGTTAAAGCAACCATTCTTGGTCCCCTTCACCATCTCTTTCATATCATTCGTGGTCTCTCTTAGCACACCCCCCTTCCAACAGTCATGCAACACTTATCCATTTTCTAGTAAATAACATAATTTACATTCATTGACCTTTTATACAAAGGTCCATCAAATCAAACATTCACACATATTGAGTTTGCCATAGTCTCTTGGCCAATATAGTTATATTGACAAATTGGGGGAAACAAAGTGTTACAATTCCCTCCACCTTAAAGGAACATCGTCGTTGATGTTCTATCTGTCAACATGCTCTGTATATACATAAGTAAACAAAAATGGATATCCCTGTCTCATGGCATCCTCCATTTACCACGTAGCCTCATCTAGGCCAAAGTGTTTCCATTGCACCTTGACTTGTGTAATGGTTCAGTCCCTGAGTTGGGATTTCTTCCTGTCTAGTATGCATTGAGGTTCTGGCAGGAATTCTCCCTCCAACTCCACCTGGATCATAGACTAGTCAATTATATGATTAGAATCATGTACATATTTCTTCAATAATGAAACATGGAAAACATTATGTGCCTTTACTGTGGGAGGGAGTGCTAGCCTATAGACTACAATTCCCACTCTATATAAGACTTCAAAGGGTCCACAATAACGAGATTCCAGATTTGCACAAGCTCCCATTCTCAGGGAACTCTTCCTGGGTCAACTCTGAGATAGACATGGTCTCCTGTCTTGAACTCTCTGGGAGTTCTCTTTTTGTCGATGTAACTCTTCTGTCTATCCTGAGATATTTCTATATTTTTCTTTATCTAAATCACTTGTTGTTCCATTTCTTTCAGCATGTCGGGTCCGATTGTAATTCTATCCACTTGATTACTCCAGTTGATTGGAATCTTGTACTGTCTACCATAGAGGGATTCAAAAGGGCTCATCTTCAACGACTCTTGATAACTTTTGTTGTAGGAAAATTATACCAATAGCAGGTAATCTTCCCACTTCTTAGGCTGATGCATTACATGCATCCTTAACATGTCTTCTAATATATGGTTTACTCTTTCTGTCTGTCCATCGGTTTGAGGGTGATAGGTTGTGCTAAACAAAAATTTAGTCTCACAACTAGCCATTAAGGATTTCCAAAAGCTTGAAGTAAATTTTGTGTCTCTGTCAGTTATAATGTCCCTAGGCGTGCCATGCAGTCTAAATATATCCTTCATGAATATTTTGGCAATATCTATTGCCTTACAAGTTGACTTGACAGGGACAAAGTGAGAAGACTTGGTCAATTTGTCCACCACTACCATGATGGCATTATTCTTCTTGGTTGATTTTGGTAATCTGGAGATGAAATCCATGGAGATGGTTTCCCATTTCCATTTTGGAATTGGTATAGGTTGTAACAACCCTGCCGGGTGCCGGTGTTCTGCCTTAACTTGCTGGCATTCTATACACTTAGCTAGATAGTCAGCTATGTATTTTTTCAATCCAAGCCAATATAATTGTTTCCTAGTGGTTGTGATCATTGTCTGATAACCTGGATGACCAATATATGGTTGAAAAAATAGGTGCCTCAACCCACAATGGTCTATCATAAGTACAAATATCCTACCTAGGAGGTAATGCCTCCACATTTTTAAAGCGTGCACTATGGAAACCAACTCTAGATCATGGGTCACATAATTGATTTCATGCTCATTCAATTTTCTGGATTTGTAGAAAATTACATGCCCTTCTTGCATAAGGAATCCTCCGAGTCCTTCCTTATAGGCATCTATGCACATGAGGAAGTCATTATCAGGGTCTGCAATATTCAACATGGATGCATGGGTTAGAAGGTATTTCAGTTCTTGAAATCTTTCTTCACATTCTGATGTCCAAGTGAATTTAACCCCCTTTTTATAAAGGGAAGTGATTGGACAACCAATTTTGGAAAATCCTTTTATGAACCTTCTATAATATCCCGCTAAGCCCATAAAGGATCTGATATCAGACACATCCTTTGGGGTAGGCCATTCCATAATAGACCTGATCTTTTTAGGGTCTACTACCACTCCTTCTTTACAAATAACATGGCCTAAGTAATGGACTTGCTTCTGGAAAAAGTCACACTTTCTAAACTTAGCGTAGAGATGATGTTATCTTAGTAATTGAAGTACAAGTCTAAGATGTTCTTCATGCTCCTCTCTTTTCTTGGAGTATATTAGGATATCATCAATGAAAACCTATACAAATCTATCTAAGAATTTGCTAAGTCCATTATTCATCAAGCACATAAAAGTGGCGGGGGAATTGGTTAATCCAAATGGCACCACCACAAATTCATAGTGACCATATCTAGTCCTAAAGGCGGTTTTGTGGATGTCTTCATCCTTGATTTGGAATTGATGGTATCCATACCTTAAGTCAATCTTTGAGAAAATGGAAGCAACCCCTAATTGGTCGAACAAGTCATCAATTCTTCGTAAGGGGTACTTGTTCTTTATGGTTGTGTTATTGAGTTGTCTATAATCTATGCACAGTCAGAGTGTGCCATCTTTCTTCTTCACACACAAGATGGGTGCTCCCCATGGGGACACACTAGGTCGGATGTAGCCTTTTTCCATCATCTCCTTTAGTTGTAAATTGAGCTCAACTAGATCTAGTGTACTCATCCTATAGGGCACTCTAGACACTGACACTGCTCCTGGTGCAAGTTCTATCAAGGAGTCAATGTCTCTTCTCGGAGGTAGACCCGGTACCTCTTCTGGAAACACATCTCTATACTCTCTTAATATGGGGTGGTCCTCTAGGTTCAATTTGTCATCCTCAACATATTCCAACACCTGTATTGCATATAGAGGACATCCCTTTCTGCAGTACTTTTTTAGTTGAAGGGTTGATATTTGTCTCACTGAGACAAGCTTCTGAATCCCTCGGAGGGTTATATTTCTCTCTTCTTCATTTACACATTCTAAAGTTTTATGGTAACAGTCCAACTTAGTTTTATAAGTAGCTAACCAATCCATACCAATCAACATGTCATAAGATCTTAGGGGAAGTATGTTAAGGGTCGCTTGGGTGGGCAATCCATCCATAGTGAATTGGCAAGCTAGTATGACCTCTGCTAATTTTAGTTTGGTGTCAGTGGCTAGTTGTACCAACCATGGCTTAACATGCCTAACTGGTTGCAGTTTACACTTATCAATAGTATGAGGGGCTACATAACTCAAATTAGAACCAGGGTCAATTAAAATAGAAACCAAATGGTTGGCGATCATACCTTCCATATCCACCACTGATGCTTGGTGTTCGACTTGTTTATTATCCAAGGCTACATAAATCCGTGGCATGCTCCTAGACACATCATTTACTATGGTAGATTCTTAGAAATTGTAGACTCTCCTACTATTATGTTGTCTATGTGGACAATACCTCAACATATTCTCTTCTCCACAGCCCCAACATTTCAAGGGTTCTTTCTTTGGGTTATCAATCTTTCCTGAGGTTGCTCCAAAAGGTTTATTTCCACTCTGGGAGGGGAAATTATGTTGATACACACTTTCAGTAGGAAGTCTCATCCTAGAGTTCTTCCCATAGTTCTTAAATATTGAGGATTTAAACCCCTTCTTCTTGAATCCTGAACCATTCTTCTTCTTCCAGTCCTCGTGAGGTTCTGTCTGACTCCCGAACTATGCATAAAAATACCTTTCCTTCCAGATAGTGTCTTCTAAGGTCTTTGGCTCACCAAACTCAATCCTGTTCCGGTAGGTCTGAGGTAACCCACTAATAAATCGTTGCACTTTTACCTTTTCATCCTTTATGTAGGGTACATACCTTAGCATCTCAAGGAATTTATTGACATATTCATCTATGATGAGTTGTCCCAGCTTGAGTTCATAGAACTCCTTAGTCTTCCCATCAAAGTATTTATCTGACAGATACTTCTTCTTGAAGTGTTTCTCAAACTGTTTCCATGATAAGTTATCTTCATGGATTCCTTTCACATTCTTAAGGTCTTCCCACCAAATGGAAGCCTTTCCATTCAGGTTGAAGATGACTATTCAAGCCTTCAATTTTTTATAGTAGTCATAGACTATGAAGTGCTTCTTTAAAACAAGTAGCCAAGATTCTGCCTCTTCCCCTTTCTCAATCTCTCCATTGAAAGAGGGTGGTTTGTCTTTCTTGAACTCTTCAGGGTCATGACTTTTGAAATGCTTTCGCTTCTTTCCTTTCCTTTGAGAATGTGAGCTAGTTTTTCCACTAGAGGATACCTCAGAGTTTCTAGTTTCCTCTCCAGAGGACTCTCTCGATGAGTGTCCCTTGCTTCCATATTGGGCCTTCCTCGAGGTACTCCTCCTAGTGTGGCCACTTATGGGACCAAGTTTTCGTATCTCGGGTGAACTTTGACTTCTCTTCGTATGTCATTGGTCCACCTGACTGGTTGCAGGTCCATACTGCAACTACCTCTTTATGTCGGATAAGATCTGCAACAAGACTGCATTAATTTCCGTTTGTTTTTCTTTCTCTTTTATCAATCTCTCGTTGTTGGCCTTGCAACTCTGTAATTCAACCATGAGGCTCTTTATAGTTTTAGCCAGATCCGGAGGGGTTTCCACTGCCCTCCTTTCATCATATTCTTCGTCTCTATTGTGGGAGCCCTCCCCCACTTCATGGTGCGTCATCATCCTTTATACTTGTAGTTTTCCCGTGATTTACTGACTACTTGAGTGTTGACAAAACATTGACTGTTAGCCAACAGTCTATTAGTTTACGAACAACACACAATTCATATTTCTTAAATACACACACACACACAGAGGAAGGTTTCATTCTTTTCTTCAGTAAAAGTTTAACCAGGTTTTTTAGGAAAGAGGTAAGATAGGGCATCACCCTTAAAGATCTTTAAATATGTTTTTTACACAACTCATCCATGAGCCCAAGCAGTCCAAGTGTTGTAACCATGCTCTGATACCAATTTGTAACACACCTGACTCCTTAATACTATTTTAAGGGGTGGGGCATCATAAATTCGTTTTTTCCTTAACTAACTCATCTCAAATCATTTCTACGTGATGATTCATTCTCTTCTACTTTCCCATATCTTTCTAACGACTTCTACCAAATTCTAAACCAACCCTTGTTTTATATCTTACGGCTTCCTGAATTTCTTCGGGTGTTCAATGGTTGAGGGCCACATGACACTCCTATGGCTTCATCTTGTTAGTATCATCTCTTGGTTCCTACCTCACGTAGGGAAGGTCCATCCATCAACCAATTTGACGACTGGCTTAACCCTCGTCTGACACACAGGCTAGCAAGGAATTAAGAGTTCAACGCTTCTCGCTATCCTTCCTGAGATTCATCAATGATACTGTTAAGGGTTTAGGCATGATATCCTGGTCGCACAACAAGAAGTCTAAAGGGGATAGTCTCATTAGATGGACATGGCTAGATTGACGCAATATTTTCTATCTTGGTCATCCTACAGGTTTATGTCCCAAGGCACCTTGAAGGCTAAGTTGGGGCACATAGACAATTAATCAGAAGCATAAGTTCACAAGAAGAAAAATGCATACACATAACTTAACCATTTCAATACAGAAACCATTTATAGATATATAAATACATGCATGCATCCAT
>JASDQU011175258.1:25397-37113 GCA_032191745.1 Picea mariana
TAAAATATTTCTTCACCAATTTCAATATCAATATCATTTACATTCCAAGTCATTGCTTGATTCCTCGTACATGTGGAGGTTTTTGAGTGCTTAATTCCTCTTAAATTCTTACATTATCTTAATGGTTTATTAAAATGATAATTTTAACTATTATAAACATTTTCCTACTTTAAAAAATACTTATAATTAAAAAACATTTTTAATGAATAATAAAAAAATATTTTTCACCAATTACAAAAGCATTTGCATTTCAAGTCATTTACATTTTTTCACTTTAAAAAAATATCCATAAAAATAAAACAAATTATTTAAAAAATATTTTTAATCAACAATTAAAAAAAATCACCAATTTCAAAAGCATTTGCATTCCAAGTCATTGCTTGATTCCTCGTACATGTGGAGGTTTTTTACCGCTTAATGCCTCGTAAATTCTTACATTATATTAATGGTTTAATGATGCTTTTTGATAGCTTGATTCCTGGTAAATTCTTACATCATCTTTAATTGTTTAATAAACATTTTAATAAACTTTTTCATCACCTAGAAGTTTATATGCACGATGCTTTCCTAAAGTAATTATTATTCTCCCACTTATGGGTTTGTAGCAAAAGTCGCCTTGCAGCTTATGCCCCATCCATCCATGCCTTAAGCGTAAACAAATTAAATGTCCAACAACTAATAAAATAAAATAAAGAGTTGAAACTTTCATAGAAAGACTAACTCACAAGTTTGGCCCTTCGATGGGAAGAAATTCTCCTTCTCCATCATTTTTTAATGTAAACAATTTAGCTTTTTAACATTTCACTTTTTGATATAAATTTAAAATTCATTGGAATATTTTGCTTTTTATAATTTCACTTTTATATAGATTTAAAATATGTTAGAATATTTTGAATAATTAAATTATTAAAATTCCTATTATTATATTATTATGTTTGTGATTTGTGGAATTAGTTTTTGGTTAAGAAARTATCACTTAAAAATATTTAAGTCGTCAAAATTACTTAAAAAAATCACATGTAACTTGGATCATATCAATYTTTATCTAATTAAATTATTTAAATATTCAAAACCAATCATACTAACTAAATTTAACATTAAAATTATTGTTTTATTAATAAAATAATTATTTAATTTTATTCACAACCCATAACAATAATATTAATATACATAATTATATAAAACTAAAAARGTAATTATTATTTAAAAAATATCACATAACTATTGTGTAAAAATATATAAATMAAGGATCACATAACCATTGCAACAAGGTACTTTGTAAAGTTATTACAATGTTATAATGAGGAATATTGAAACAAAATCATAAAGCTATACTATTATAGATATTGTAGTACGTCTTAAACAAGGTACTTTGTAAAGTTATTATAATGTTATAATGAGGAATATTGAAAYAAAATCATAAAGATATACCATTATAGATATTGTAGTAGGTTTTAAAATTTATAGTTGAATGATAAGAAAAAATAAAGTTTTTATAGTGATATGGAGAAGAATATTTAAACAAAATGATAAATCATAAAAATTATAAATACTTTGTAAGGTCCTAAATATAGGTCTTAAAACTTATAGTTGAATGAAATGAAATATGATTATGCATAGTTGAATGATGGAAAGCAGTAAAATTATTATAGTTGAATGAAATGAAATATGATTATGCATAGTTGAATGATGGAAAGCAGTAAAATTATTATAGTAATATGAAGAAGAATATAGTTGAATAAAATGAAATATGATTATTTATCGTTGAATGATGGAAAAAGTAAAATTATTATAATGATATGAAGAAGAATATTGAAACAAAATCATAAAAATATGGTATTATAAATGCTTTGTAAAGCCTTAAAATTCTTAATTGTATGAAAAAAATATGGTTATCAATTTAAAAAAAAAGAATTATATGAACAAAATTATAAATATAATAATAAAAATATCAAAATAAAATGCATTATTAAATATATATATATAAATTATAGATATAATAATAAAAATATCAAAATAAAATGTGTTATTATAGTAAATAGTTATAATATTAAAATGAAGAATGTTATAACATTAATTCAAAGATTTATATTGGAAAGTGTTTTTTTTATTTGCATAATATTTTATAAACATCTTTATTTCAAAATTGTTGTTATATGTAATGATAACATAAACATTTTAATAAACTTATATGAATTACAATTTAATGTTTATATATATTTATTACTAATTTTTTTTATAAGGAATATATATTAATTATAAAAAAGTTTTTGATATATTGAAAGTTAATAGGTGCATAAATTTATTTAAAAAAAAATAAAAACTATTTTTTTTTTCAAATTAATTTTTATTTGAAAGTTATAATTTCATCTAATTGATAAGAATTTTGATCATAAAACTCTCTTTTCAAGAACTTTGACCCATTTTAAAACTATTTAAAAAAAAGGTCACCTCATAAAAAGGTTAAACTCAAATATGTGTGTGTGCACATATATTATATATGTGTGTACACACATATCTTAAAGCAATCACCTTTATAGTGGATCTCTCCAAAGCATTTGACAGGTAAGCTAACTCTATCTAAGGCTCTTTCTCATACAAATTTGATTCAACAACTCATTTGTTACATGGATGATGAATTTCATAGACACTTCCTCCTTTACCATCCTCATCAATGGCTCAACTTCTCCCTTCTTCAAGATGGAAAGAGGACTCCACCAAGGATGCCCCTTCTCCCCTCTACTTTTCCTCCTAGTAGCAGAAGGCCTCAATAAATTCATCCACAAGGCAGTTGACTTGAGAAACCTCAAATGGATCTTGGTAAGCTCATCCTTCTCTCTTACACACCTTATTTTTTTTGATGAAATCCTCATCTTCTGCAATGGAAACATCAGATCCATACAACAACTCAGAGAAATCCTTAACCTCTTTAGGAAAGCCACGAGAATGAAAATAAGCGAGGATACATATTCTTTCTTTTCTTGAGGATTATTAGTGGAAACCCAACAACAAGAAAAACACATCCTAGACATCCCCCATTTTCCCTTGGATTATGGTTTCAAATACATTGGCTTCCACTTGAAAGAAAATGGATATGTAAAAAAAGATTGGCAGTGGCTGGTAGAAAAATTCGAGAAAAAAATCAACACATGGTGCAACAGATGGTTCTCAAGAGAAGGTAGTTTGGTTATGGTAAAATCTATCCTAGAAGCAATCCCTATCTACTGGATCTCTCTGACTTGGGTCCCCAGAGGAATCCTCAATAAACTTCGACAACTCTCTAGCATATTTCTATGGTCTAGCCCCTCCTCACACTCTTCCCTAGTTCTTACTCCTTAGAAAAAGATTGTCTCCCCTAAGTAATCAAGAGGATGGGGCCTAAAGAACATCCATTTATTTGCACACGCCTTCGAAGCAAAAAATGCTTAGAGCCTGGTCTAGGGAGCCACCCTTTGGCCTCAAGTACTTTAAGCTAAGTACTTCCCTATATAATCAAGCGATGATTGGATCAGAAACCCAACCAAAATCTTTCAAAACGAATCCATGGTATGGAAAGCAACCCTCAAAGCATTCCCCTTGATCAAAAGATACCTAATCTGGAAAATTGGGGATGTTCAACATCTTCTGAAAGGAAGGGATCCCTAGATAGGTTGTGAAAACAACCACCTCCTACCTAATCCCCTTATTCACTCTCTAAACTCTTAGGGATTCTTGTATTTAAATAAGGTATGGAATGGTGAATGGTTGGAAGCCCATGAATTGGGCCTTGCGGGAGAGAATACACAGCACTGGGCAGACTATACATCAACAATCAATCATTCCAGAGTCCACATCTTAGACACAGAAGACACTATCATCTTGTCCCCAAACCCAACAATAACTTACAGGTCCAAATGGGGATACAAAGTCTTATTGAATCGAGAAGCAGTGGGGGGAAATTATCTGGAAACTAAAATGTCCACCAAAGTCCAAGATGTTCATGTATATATATATATATATATATATATATATATATATATATATATATAGTAGTCTTTCTATTAATATATGGACAAAACATACATAGAGTACATCATAATTAATAGTTGAGCCAGATGTCCATCAAGCTTAAAAGTTTTTCGGCTTGCCCTATGGGAAATCGGGCTAGCTATCAAAAAAACATATAAAATAGAGAGCTTATGAAAATATCTTTCTACTAAGAATTTTGTGGCATTGAAACCAAAACAGCAAGAGAACATAGTAAAAACTAACATACCAATTAGGTAAAGGCCTAAAACAACATCACAATTGTCAATCATCTAAATTATGAACCTGGGGAGCACCTTTAGGCTGAGGATTATCAGACTGAGTTGAAGGAGGAGGAGGCCGAGAGCTTGAGGGCGCTCTTTTGTCAGCTGTTATCTGAAAAACACCATCGTGCTTCATAACCGGCCATGAAACCATCATTATCAACAAATTGATATGACGTTCCAGTGCATCCAATCTTTGTATGAATTTCTGGAACTCTAGCTCTTGTGGCCACATGCCTTGCGCCACCATTTCTTTGACATGCCAATAAAGCTCCATTGTCTGGTGGATCTTAGTATCCATGTTCCCGGTGCAACCGAGGTTAGGAACTATGTTTCCCACTTACTTGTCCACAACCTCATCCTCTATGTAAGCATGTACTGTTCTTTGTTTCTTTGTCAGTTGAGTCGACAATAAATCGAAAATGCACCATTTCTTCTTCAGCGACAAGAGAAGCTTGCGTTTTACACTCTGTTGAGGGCTCGAATTTCCCCTTCCTGGGTGCCATGAATAACCAGATTGCAAACCCTCCCACACTGAAGCAAAATGAGGAGCGGAAACAACAAGAATGAACACGAGGATCATCTTACCAAAATTTGGAAGCTACATTCCACGCATAGGCATAATGTCGGTCAGGATGGAGTCAGGTTGGTCATTAACGAGCATCGAAGAGATCATAACCATTATCCGTTGAAAAACCTCGATATTTGTACCCCCTTTCATCCAACGTCATCCTCTACGCATCATGTTCGGTCAAGCTTCCATCCAAGGTTGGAGTACAAAGTCCTCTTTGGATGGCCTCAACCCGAGAGGTGACAGGGGTCAAATAGACTGAAGATACCTCCCCCACCAAACCATTATGACCCTCTTGTGCGCCAGCTGCCAAAACATCATCGCTAAGGGACACATGTGTCAACTGATCCATGCCATGTGTCAACTTCATGTTGAGCATGAAAGGAATTACATTTCTTCCTCATATTGTGCAACACACCATTGAACTGATTTAATGTTTTTTTTAACTTTCAATTGATATATATATATATTGGATATTGAAATATTTTATTTTTGGTGAACATTAAAATATTTTTTTAAAATGCCACATGTCAATTCCATGTTAAGTAATGAAAGAATTACACATCTCCCTCATACTAGGATGTAGAGAGCACCAATTGAATGAAATAAGAATTTTTTTACTTTCAATTACTTTATATATAAGAAAGTTGATATAAAAATATTTTATTTAAGGTGGACATTAAAATATCTTATTTGTAATTATTTGTGATTGATATTGAAATATTTTTTTTTTCATTATTTTAAAAAAAAATTCAACACATAAATTGAAATATTTTTTTTGTTATTATTTTAAAAAATTGAAATATTTTTTATTATTATTTTTTTTTTAGATTTTTTTTTTTATTAATTTTAGTTTTTAAATTTCAATATCAATGAATTCCAATAAATTACCAATCTCCCTCACACTAAATTATCAAAATCACCTCTTTCAATTACTTGTTAACTTGTTATGCAGACCTGTACTTATTATACCTCCAGACCTGGATGAAACCTGAATGTAAACATTCATAGGCTTCACTGAAGCCTGAATCTCATTAGATGTAAGTCAGCCTTACTGTTACAATTACAGTCTAATTCCATTGAATCAATGTAAGCCAGCAATACTATAGGAATTACTCTAAGTGCGTGCGCCCATGGAATTGCTTTATGTGGAAAAGAGCCATACCTTTAACTGAGATGATATTCAAGGAAAGATAGAGATAAAAATGCTGTGGATTTCGACGTATTATTCTTCACCATGAAAAAGTTTAGATCAGGAAGGAATATGCTCCGATCTAATTATGCTTTATGTGATCAAGAATATGTTCGTTTGATTTTCCCTTTATGTGAGCATCTTAACGTTTATTTAAGCTGCAAGTATTAGAGCAAACCACTACATAATTCTTGCAGGGTATTGTGGATTTGTTTCATTGTTGTAGAGACTCAAGAACATTATGGCGACTGTTACAGTGCCTCCAACCATACCTCATCCGAGTCAAGATTGCCAACAACTACGCGGTGCATTCAAGGGATTCTCACTCGGTATAAATTCAACTAAATTCCAATATCCAAGAGGAGCTGTCTCTGCTTGTATTTTCTTTGTTCTTGTTGTTGATTGCATTTTATGTTTTATGAAAGAGTACCATGAACAGAGATTTTTGACAGTAGTATTTACCTGGAAATAGATATAAGATTTGCATCTCGATTACTCTGGGCGCTAAGTTGAAAAAGGAATGATTGCAGGTCGTGTGGGAACTGATGAGAGGAGGATAATCGATATACTTGCCCATAGAAGAGCAGAGAATCGCAGAGATATATGTCAGATGTTTTCTTTGATGTACAAGGAAGATCTCAAGCAGAGAGTGAAACTGGAGCTAAGCAGAAAACTTGAGGTGATATTCATATCTGGCTTTGTGGGTTTCAGGGTTTTATTTTCACTCAATTTATTGTGATAAACTTAGAACATATGGACATTTTACCTAGAAAAACATGTAAATGTCTATACACTGTTAAAATAATTCAAATTAATTAATTTATGGTTTTGTGTTTGGGATGAGTGTAGTTATGTAAAACAACCTATACATCTCTGAAACTATTCCAAATTCAAACCCAGAGATGTAGAATCGTTATGTGAAACTATTCCAAATGGTTTAGTGTTATCCCTGAAACTATTCCAAATGGTTKAGTGTTTGGGATGAGTGTAGTTATGTAAAACAGCCTATACATCCCTGAAACTATTCCAAATTCAAACCCAGAGATGTAGAATCGTTATGTGAAACTATTCCAAATGGTTTAGTGTTTGGGATGAGTGTAGTTATGTAAAACAGCCTATACATCTCTGAAACTATTCCAAATTCAAACCCAAACATGTAGAATCGTTATGTGAAACTATTCCAAATGGTTTATTGTTATCCCTGAAACTATTCCAAATGATTTAGTGTTTGGGATGAGTGTAGTTATGTAAAACAGCCTATACATGCCTCAAACTATTCCAAATTCAAACACAGAGATGTAGAATCGTTATGTGAAACTATTCAAAATGGTTTWGTGTTTGGGATGAGWKTATTATGTAAAACAGCCTATACATCCCTCAMACTATTCCAAATTCAAACACAGAGATGTAGAATCGTTATCGTTATGTGAAACTATTCCAGGTTTAGTGTAGTTATGTAAAACAGCCTATGCATCCCTAAAACTGCCTATACATCCCTAAAGATGTAGAGTAGTTATGTGAAATTTGATGATTCAAAATTAGTTTTTACCATACATATATATGTAAAATTCACTTAACCTTTTATTTATATATATATATATATATATATATATATATATATATATATATTAGTTTTAACATGAGACAGTAAAAACACACATTATTTATATAAGATTCATGTTAACCTTGTATTCACTTTTCACAAGAAGGATGTGAGGTTAACATGAATTTCCTCCATCCACTTTTCTCACATTGGATGCAAGGTTAAAACTTCACTTTGACATAAAGCAGTAAAAACTTATGAAAACATATTGTTGGTATGAGATTCATCTTAACCTGGCATCCACTTTTCACTTTTCCCACAATTTTAAAGGTTAAGATGAATTTGCCCCACCCACTTTTCCCACATTGGATTCGAGGTTTAAAACTTAAGATGAATTTCCCCAACTCTGGATTGTATAGTCTCTCCCTATGAAAGCATATTGTTTGTATGAGATTCATCTTAACCTCGCATCCACTTTTCCCACAGTGGATGTGAGGTTAAGATAAATTTGCCCCACCCACTTTTCCCACAATGGATTAGAGGTCAAAACTTAAGATGAATTTCCCCAACACTTTTCCCACAGTGGATTCGAGGTTAAAACTTAATATGAATTTCCCCAACTCTGGATTGTATAGTCTCTAGCTTTCTTTATTTTTTTTATTTGGGTTAATATTAATCTTATTTAACTGTTCGTGCAATTTAAACACAGAAAGCCATGCTGTGGTGGCTTCTTGATCCAGCAGAGTGCGATGCACAGCTTGCCCGATATGCGATTCAAGGCTGGATTGCAAACTGTGGAGTTATTATAGAGATTGCATGCTGTAGATCTCCAGAAGAACTGCTGAACGTGAGGAGAGCATACCAAGCCATGTACAGAAAATCCATGGAAGAAGACATCGCTTGGGAAACCAAGGGAGGCACTCAGAAGGTGKTCCTYTATAAAAATTCSTGCACACCTCAGTCTCTTCATCTTCATGTTTCTCTAAAGGTCGATTAATACTAATGTTTTGGGATTTGATAGCTTCTGGTGGCACTGGCGACGGCATATAGACATTGTGGCCCAGAGGTTGATATGAACCTTGCCAAAACAGAAGCACATCAGCTATTCGAGGCTGGAGAAGGCAGAACAGAGGGAACAGACGAGGATGTGTATGTTCGAATTCTAGGCACCAGGAGTTTCCCTCAGCTCAATGCAACGTTGGAATGCTTCAAGCAAACGTATGGTCACGACATCAACAAGGTAAATACCGTTAATTTTTCAAGATGACTTTACTCAATTCATTCACATTCACACTGTGAAATATTTGTGTCAGGTTGATACAGTCCGAGGTGGTAAAACTGAAAGCTGTGTACAAATTTAATGGCTTTGCAATATGGAGATGCATATCAAATCAAAATTTAAATGGAAAGATTATTCTGTGTGCTAGTTTCAGCTAAACGTAGAGGAGGTGCAGTTCAATAGGAATTAGTATGGGATATTTTTAGATAGGTATTGGATAAGCTTAGCTTGGTGTTGACGAGTCTAAATGATCTGTTTAACAGCAAGGGGTTTTCTCCATACCAAACTCTGTTTGGAATTGGAAAATCTATTAGGATTTATTTAATACTAAATACAAGATAAGATTAATTTAGATTCACAATACAATCCTGTTTTATTTATTTTAATTAAGAGTAATGATTAGAGCTAAACAACACAAATGAGAAACTGTATTAGCAATTACTCCAGATTAGTTAGTTGTTTCAAGAAATAACAAGAAGTACATGTATGCTAAATCTATAAGCATATCACTGTTTTTTAACAAGAAAGATACAACATTTCATAGGACAGAAGTAAAGTAGGAATATAAGATAAATAAAAAAATCACAATCTTATAACAATTCTTACTGCAGTAGCATAAATAGTCCAATGTTGATCACTACACCAAAACCAGAGTTTTCCTAAAAGTTGACCTAAATAGGCTTCTCCTCATTCGACTTTCATTTAAAAAAAAAGTTTATGAAAGTTCATTCAAGTAAAAGCCACTTCTTCTTCCCCTAAACTATATTTATATGATTCTTTACAAAGAAATTGCCTCTTAGTGGATTTAACTCATTTTTTTTTCTTGGTAGTTTGTCTTTTCACTTTCTTGCTTTAACTTTTCCAAGGGGCTTTTGTCTTTATTCAGGAGTCATCATTGGTTCTTTGTTTCATTTTTCTTCTATACCCTCCATAACTCATATAGAGATAAAATTCTTCTACAACTCATATAACTCGTATAGAGATAAAATTCTTCTGTGTTTATGATCAAAATGCTCATACACCACCTCAAAACTCACTAGTTCTCTTTGTTGGGGCTTACATCATTATTTATAGTGTATTGATGTATTAATTAATATCTTTCGAGGGGGTTGTAATATATTGTATTAGTACTTCCTTGCTAACGTTAGAGTTCATTCTTATGGAAATACCTTTTGATGAATAATTCCCTACAACTTTTTTATTGTTGTCGTGTGTGTAATCGTCTCCCCAAGAGTAGGTAGGTGGCACCTTTCTATTACCTTTTCTACAACTTGGTGGAGGCATTGACACTTATTTACTAAAGTGGTGAATTTTTTATCTAAGAATTCACAAGCTGATTTGCAACTTGATAATACAATGTAGTTATATGGAGCTTCTTTCTAGGTCATTCTAGGGAGTCCTTGAGGTGCATCCTTTTCCTCTACCTACCATTTCCTCAGTTCATCAAACCCTATCTTAATTCCCTATAGGATTAATATTTTGTCTCTAATATTCTCTTGGAGGGTGCATAATTGAGATGAGTAAATATGAAATTCCTACAAGTTATTATACAAGAGCTTCTACACTATGTTTATTTCCTCTTGAATCGAGAATGCATAGGCCTTGAACTCATATTGSCCCCTCRTGTATTTTATGTGGCATGCCACTTGATCTTCYARAAAACTTATTTTTTTTTTGTAGTCTTCTAWCTCCTTCATCATCTTAGCAACATTGGACTTGGTTACAAGTGTGYAAGAAAAAACTTGTAGAYGTGACAACCATGGGGTTTTSTTTGGTGTTTGTGAGTAYAGGGACTTGTGTAGTCACTATTAGTTCTGGGATTCCTTGTAATTTGAGATTTTTATTTGTTTCTCTCACTATTTGTTTCTTCTTCTTATTGAAGATGAATGAATCTAGCTTTGCGATGAGATTTGTATTTGAAGGGGTAAAAAGGCCTAATCCCATTTCTAGAGGTGGGAAGTGCCCTCCAATGAAATATTTCATGGYGAAATTTGTAGATATTTTAGGAATGGATGATCCCTCCTCAATGGGTTATGTGTTACCTATTATTGTTTACCATTTTCTTYAGCTTTTCTTTTCTTTGTTTCTTCTTCTTATGAGGCTTTTAAATTTTCTTTTTTTCGTTYAGCTTCAACTCTTTMTGTAGCCTCCTTCTTTTCATTTAYTATCCCTTATTTTTTTACTTCCTTTTTCCTCTCTTCTTCTTCATTCTTTTGTTTATCATCTTGTTCTTTCCTCTTGTCAGTAGCTCCCATACTTCCATCACTCATTTTGATTGCTAGCTCCTCTAGAGATGCATCCCTTCAGTAGAGTTATTCTTCTTTCCAGTCTTCATTTTAGTATGACCACCTATATTTGCATGCTAAACAATGGCTCTCAATCACACCACAAGGATTATTTCTCTTAAACCTTTTTGTTCCAAAGTGAAATATATCCAAAGTTTCCCTTTATTCCTTAACATCTCTTTCATTGTCTATGTTGTATACACCTATGCATATCGAGGAAGGAGGAAATGCAGCTTTCTTGGTATGAGTGAGGACAAGTCCAACTCCATTTATGTATGTCTAGTAGGATACCTCTTGTAGAACCGTTTTTTCTTGTATAAATGTAGGCAATAGGTGTAGGGACTTGATAGATCCAAATATTCTCGAGTAGAATCCCTTTTTGGTCACATCCCAATCATTGATGGCACATATCATCTACATATCTTTTTCATTTATGCATTGTGTTGTTTCCCAAAAAAATCAGTGTGTATAATGGTGCCATGCACTACTCGTAGATCCTAGTATAATTAATTCAATACTTATGTTCCCAAAGGTCTTGGCAATATACATGGATGGGC
>JASDQU011175260.1:0-16202 GCA_032191745.1 Picea mariana
CTTTCTTATTTTGTAATTATTTTCTTTAATTATCTTCAGGGCCTACATGTACTTCCTTCTTCAATTCACTTTGTCATATTCAAAAATTCATTTCTCCTCGACCATGAGGATCCACGTGACATGCCACATACCACTAGAAACAACATGATGTATACTATCCATCCATGGGTGTTTTATTTGAATGTGCATTTTCTTTCATGTGCAAATACCTTCATCAATCTTGCGGTACCAAACCAATGACTAGGGTTGACATCAATGAAAACAACCAATCTTCCAACAATAGCTACCACCAATCAAGCAAGTTGTTTTCAGTTATGCAATTTTACAGTTTCATCCTATTTTATTTATTCAATAGAATATATTGTTCATTGGATATCTGTTGTTGTTCTCCATATATTTGTGTTATTGTATTCAATATGTTATTCATTTCCTTCCGCTCATAAACCCAGATCATTGGTTATCCTACACTTACCAAGTCCCCTACCACCTTGAAAGTGTTTGATGGACCTGATTTCCAACCTCACAGACTCTTGCAATCTTTCACTGTGACATTGAAGGGTAAGACTATTTCGGTCGATATCAAAGTGGTCAACGTGCTCCTGGATTATAATTTGTTACGTGGTCATAGTTGGTTCTATGCGATGACTGTCATCGCATCTTTGGTGTTTCGTATCTTAAGATTTCCCCATCAAGGAAAAACTATCATTATTTACTAACTTGAGTATACAACTCTAGATCTCAACAATGTTGCAGCAAATAATGTCCCTTTTCTAGGACATAATGGTTTCAAGACTATAGGTGTAGGTATTCTTAAGGATGCCTCGCTCATGGGGGTTTTTCCTCTGCCTTCTCCTCCCACCGCACAGGTTGCCATGTTAAACATGGTTTTGACTTAGGAGATACAATCCTTAGAATTATATGATCCTTTGGAAGTACTTGGTCTCGACGATCATAGTTCATCATTTCTATCAAACTCGTTAAAAAATTAAACAAAGCCCCCTCCATCCGAATCAAGTCTCGTTCTAGATCGAATACTTGAACCTTCTTTCCCTCCACCTAGTGAAAATGTTCCCATTAGTAACCACATGCCAAAAAGGGGAAAGAAGAATAATCACTAGAGGAAATGACGCTTGGGGGGTAGGTCTCCAGCCTCTGGACATCATGCTAGAGCGAAACTGCTAGTTTCTATAATGCAAGATGGGGGAAAACTACCTCTAGAAAGACACACCGCTAGGATTGATCCTCATTTGAGGGTTGTTCCCCGTCGTAACGTAGTAACTCTTTCTAGAATGAGCTTGGTCTTTGTTATTTATTGCTCTCATTAATACATGATAATAGGTTAACAAGTATACTTTTATCTCTTTTTCAAACTTGTAAAAGATATATGAAAAAAAAACTCTTTGGACTCTCCTTTAAGCTCTTTTCAGACTCCATAAACATGAAAAGGTAGCCAAGTGAGCTTGCTTCTTTTCACACTCATTAAAAGGTTTGAAAGGGCATCTTTCTAGTGGTAGTTTATCTCTTTTTCAGCCTCGTGAGACTAATTACGAAAAATGAACACTCTAATCAAGCATGATTAGAAGAGTTCTCCCCTGCATTGTTTTACACTTTTTTCGTGCTTGGGAGACTAAACTTACGAAAAATTCATCCATGGAGTCGTCTTTAAGTTCTTTTCAGACTCTCTAAACATGAAAAACCATCAAGTTTAACCTGTTTGGGCTTGTAAAACTATGCATCGAAGGACCTATGTGAGTCCAATATCCAGGACCCATCTAGAACCTAACCCCTTCTTCCTTAGGTTCATTAAACATATGTCGAGGGACTCATCTGAAGGATGAGCTATATCGAGCATATGTTATCCTCCTCAAAATCATTAAACGTAAAGGGGTACTCATCTATCTGGGTGGGGGGGGAATTTGAAGGAAGTGGGTCAAGTTTTTGGGAATCATTTATGGAAGCTATTGTCTCTCTTGAACATGGCACATGTTTGCATACCATCTTACAATTGGGTAACCTTCTTGTCTCTGAGTCATACCAATTCCTAGTGTCATCATACTTTTTCATCCAGTCAAAAATCACTTTTATTTCCGTCAGATTAATTTCTTGGTACTCGTCGAGTCAATGCTTCCATGTCTGTTGTCATGCCTCATCATGTTCAAGGGAAGTTTCACTTCAAACCATCCATTTTAAGTAATTATCAGTTTTTGTTTCCTATGTCAGTACATACTCATTTGATTCACCATCCTACATCACTTTCCTCTATTATTTTCTTGTCGATGATGGGGGATACATCAAGGACCTCCTTCAACGAGTATTTTCATGTTGACTTCAGCACATCCTCCATGAATTAGACTTAGAAACCAGTTAGCACCTTGGGACCTGCATGACTCTATAGAAAGCCTCCTCGCTTCTAAAAACATGTTTACATCACTAACCTTTGATTAGATGATTCCATGGATGTTCGACCTCAACTCATTTATTCACATTCGCTAGAATTTACTGGGGTACCTTTGGAGTCATTGACATCGTTAGTGATTTCCCTCGCACTTGTTAATGGTTTACATCAATGACCGGTAATCAAGTAGTTTCTACCATGTTTGACATCAAATCATATTTTCACATGGCTATATTTGTACCACATCAAGATTGGGATGAAGACCCTGGGTTGTGATCGAGGTGGATATTGGTGTCCACCCACCTATTCCAACTGGCTCCTCTTGTCTGTTTTTGTTCAGCATGTTCTTTTGTACTTCTTTGTAATTGTGGGTTCTACACTTCTGGGGATTTCTGAATCCCCACACAACCTCCAAGTGGATACAGGTGGCCTCTTGCCTAATCTAACTGGATTATTTTGTATGTTTTCATGTCATCACATCTTGTTGTACTTCCAGGGCCATTTTGGGGCCCTAAACATTGTTTTTTTGGCTCACCATAGTCAAACTGTAGACAAAGTTAGAGTTTGGCAATGGAATGTGTATCTCTCTGAAAGACCTTTCCAACGGGATATCATGTGCCTAAAGAAGAGGTTGTATGCTAAAGTTATGACCCTAGGAAGTTGAGGTACAAAATTACATCAACTTACCCATAGGGCCCACATGAATTTTGGCATTTCATCTTTTAGGGTTAGGTTTTTGGATGTCTAGGATTTTGGCATTCATGAGTAATATCAAAAAGGCCTCTGGAGCCTCATTGTAATCCATTCTGCTTAGACGTATGCATGTAGTAGCCACATCTCTTCTCAGAGATAGCTATCACCATTCGAGCAAGTGTTTTAGTTCTGCAGTTTTACAGTTTCAGCCTATTTCATTATTTAATAGAAGATATTGTTCATTGGATATTTGTGTTATTCTTCATATCTCTATGTTTATTATATTTAGTCTATAAATCAGTTCGTTCCGCTCCTAAATCCAGATCAGTGGTATCAGAGCGGTCTGCTCTTCATTTATTTTTCTTCGTGCATGTCCCTGACAAGATCTAGGTACAAGAAGTTGGGACTCAAACCAATTGATACATTTCAAGATCGGACGTGTTGAGCCTGACAAAAACCCATGGGGGACGAAAAACAATATGATGGAGCAGGAGATCCTATTAAAATATTTCTCGAGGAATCCCTCATGAAACAAAGAAATGAAATGATGGACAACTTCGCCCATATCCTTCGACATCTTCCCACACGAGAAGCATCTTCATCAAGCGACCATGCAACCCCCTTCAAGGTACAGTTAAATTTTGATATTCCATTATTTGAAGGTCTGATAGATGCGGATGTTGTAGATAAATGGTTGAATCTGCTCGAAGGATATTTTTTGGTCCACAATTTTTCTAATAGGGAAAAGATCAGTTTTGCACTCCTCAAGGTTGTTCCCCATGTTAAAGATCGAAGGGATACTTACTCAGAGCAAAGGGCCGTGGAGGAATCTAAAATATTTGTGGTGGCCCCTACATAGGATTCCTTTCGGTACGCCATTAAATAACAATACTACCCTGTTGGAAGCCATGAGGACCAATACACTAGATGGACCAACCTACGTCAAGAAAGGAACCAAACAATACCAGATTTCAACAATATTTTCCATACCCGATGCACCAAATTGGGTATCAAAGACTCTGAGCATCATCTGTTGATAAAATATTGCAGATGTTTGCATAGATACATTCAAACAGAAATGGAGTTCCTGGACATCGCCTCATTAGATATGAATTATAGATATGTTGTCAAGATCGAGCAGAAATTGAAGCAAAAAAGGAAAGAGTTTAGATCTGCAAACCCCTCACAGTCAAAGCAGGGAAAAGGCATCCCCAACCCACACAACAAGGGACCAAGTCAAGATGGATTCCCTCAGGAAAACCAGTTCAAGTCGCAACACAAGAAGGGAAATGAGAATATGAAGAAGGACACAGTAAAATGGTGTGAGTACCATAAAATTCCTTGGCACAAGACCGAAGAATGTCACTCCAAGAAGTCCCTCGTGGTCTAGCTGAAGGCTTTCGAGTCAGAGGTCGATTATGATTTCAAGTCAAATCCTGAAGGAGGGAAGCGAATTATCTATTTTGAACCCAGTGCTGCTATCACTACCACCAAAGTTCGACCAAGCGAACCAGAAGAACCAAAGGAAGGGAAACGCCTCTTTCACTTGTAGATGTGGGTAAAGGGGGATCCACTTTATTTCATTGTCGATGGCAGTAGTAAGAAGAACCTAATTTCAGTAGAGGTCATCAAGTGGCTAGTCATACCAATGACACTACACCTGCAACCCTACACCATTGGCTGGCTTCGCCAAGGAAGAGATCTCCATGTCAGCCAACAGTGTCGTCTACCCTATGGGATCTATCCTTTCAAAGATGAGGTACTATGTGATATTGCTCCCCTTGAAGTTTGTGATGTTATTTTAGGACAACCATATTTGTGGAAGCATCATGTTGTGTATGAGTCTAGACCCCACAATGTTATTATTACTTTGGGTATAAAATTGTAGAGGATCCCAGAGGTAGCACCACCTACTACTATTTCTTTAATCTCTACTAAGAAATGCAGTAAGGTCATTTCACAGACCAGGAAGTTCATCTTATTTGTGATTCGTGCTCATAATAATAAAAAGGTCATCACCACATCTGTGGCCTCTACACAGTGCCTCTCTTTGCAGCAGAAGCAAGTGGACGGGATCATGGAAGAATACATATACATCTTCTCCTCACCTACAGGGGTACCGACACACTGCCAAGTCAAGCATCCAATTCATCTGACCCCCGATGCACCTCTACCTAATGGACCAATCTATCGATGCTCGCTGATGGAAAATGAGGAAATAAGGTGTCAAATATGAGAGATATTTCCAAAGGGGAATATCAGACACAACTCCTCCCCTTGCGGAAGCCCAAAGGTACTTGTGAAGAAGAAGGACGGGACTTGGCAACTCTGCATTGATTACAAATCGTTAAACAAAATCATAGTCAGGAACCGCTACCCCATTCCCAGAATTGATGTCCTTCTTGACTAACTCAATAGGGGAAATTTATTCACCAAGATTGACCTAAATTATGGCTACCACCAGGTTCCCATCGAACCAACTGATGTGTGGAAGACAACCTTCAAGTCTAAAGAAGGTCTCTATGAATGGCTAGTCAGGCCCTTTCGCTTAACCAATGTACCAACCACTTTCATTAGGTTGATGGATGATGTACTGAGACCCTTCATCAATTCATTTTATGGTATTATATTTGGATGAAATCCTCATCTTCAGAAGAACGTGGGATGACCACATGCGGCATATTCTAAAGGTTTTGAGCACTCTGTGGAAACACAAGCTTTATGCCAACTTGGAAAAATTCTCTTTTGGCATGAACAAGGTCCCATACTTGGGCTACATTGTTGATGAGAATTGGGTACATGTTGATCTAGCTAAGATCCAAGTCATTTGGCACTGGCCAACCCCGACCACACTGACCGAGCTTCAAAGCTTCTTGGGACTAGCCAACTTCTATCGACGGTTTATGTTGGGATTCTCCCATATTGTATGGGCCCTTAGCTAGGTGAACAAGGGAGGTGGTAGGGACAATTTCATGTGGGGTAAGGAGAAACAACAAACATTCAATGATCTAAATCATCGCTTGTGCTCAGCTCCAGTACTCTCCTTGCCCGATCCGCAACAACCACTCAATATTGAGACTGATGCATCTGACTATGTTGTGGGTATAGTTCTCACTCAACATGGGAATATGGTGGCATACCATAGTGAGACAGTCTCTGATACGGTCCGGAAATACCCCACCTATAAAAAGGAAATGTATTCCATTGTACAAGCATGTTGTCAATGGAAACATTACATTGTGTGGAAAGAGACGATCATACACACGGATCAAAATCCTCTGCAATTCATATAGACACAGAGGAAATTGCAGAATGATCGCCATCAGAAGTGGTCCACCTACCTACAACAGTTCCATCTCAACATCAAGTATAAGACAGGTATCTCCAATTATGTCGTTGACTACCTCAATCAGCCTCCTATGGCTGCACTCACCACTGTGCTTTATTCCTATGGACATGAAGCATCTAAGTGGCCCAACTTTATCAGCAATATCCAGAGAAACTGTCACCAATTTTAACATTCAGGATAGAATCTTATGCCACCTGGGCCATCTCTATGTTCCTACAAGAAAGCGTGAAAGGATGATTTGGGAGGCTTATTATAGTTGGGTGGCATGACATTTTGGTGTAGAGAAAACTATGGTCGTTCTTCAAAAACATTTTTATTGGCCAAAACTTTGATAGGACGTTAGCAAGTATATCATATATTGCACTGCTTGTGTCTTTGCCAAACCAACCATCAAGAAGAAAGGATTATACACCCCTCTGCTTATTCCCGAGAAGCCTTGATAATCCATCTCAATGGATTACATGTATGGCTTTCTGTCCACCAAACAAGGAAATGGTTGTGTGTTTGTGGTCTTTGATTGGTTTTTGAAGATGACCATCCTCACATCCTGTAAGAAGAATGTTACATCTATATATACTCCCAAACTCTTCTTCGAACGAGTATGGGTCCACTTTTGGATACCACTGACCATCATCTCTGACCGAGACAACAGGTTCCTCATATTTTAGTTAAGTCTCTAGTCTTTGTTGGACACCAAGCTCACAAAATCCACTTCTCTGCACCTCCAAATCGATGGCCAAACAGAGGTTGTTAATCAAATGATTGTGCACATCTTGCGCATGTACAATTCTAAGAATACATGTACATAGGATGAGAGTCTCCCATATGTCCAAAACAGTTACAACTAGGCTCTCCATAGTTCTACTGGCCATAGCCCATTTCAAGTGGGTCTGGGATTCCAACCCTTGGGACCCATTGATGTTTCACTTACTCTTGCCATCGCACAGACAAAATCTTCCCCTGATTAGTCTATGATCAACAAAGCCACCAGATTCATTGTGCGGATTCATCACATCTGTCAACAAGTCCAAGATATTTTGCAAAAATCCAATGCTAAGTACAAGTCGCGCCATGATCAACACAAGGTACCACACCAATTTTAGGTTGGCGACAAAGTCTGGTTACATTTGCAGAAGGATAATCTCATCGGGCCCCATCGAAAGCTTCTCCCACTTTGTTATGGTCCTTACACTATCACCAAGGTTGTGGGTAGCAATGATTTTGAGCTCAACACTCCACTCTTCCTGGGTATGCATCCAGTATTCAATGTGGAACTCCTTCGGGCATATTTTTAACCATTATTGGACACCTCCGAGATTGTAGAACAACTGACACCAATAGAGCTCAACCCTAATTGCATGGAACAAACATCCATTGATCAGATAGTGGACACACAGGTCAAGGGCACTCACCAACAAAGGATCCAACTTTATCGGGCTATCAAGGCAGGACAACTCCTACACCAAGGCAAGTGGCTCACCTAGGGCCAAATCCATCATAAGTTTCCTTACGTAATGGGGGAACTCAATGCAATGGATAACATTGCTTCCTAAGTAGGGAGGACTGATCTAGGTGGATATTGTTGGCCACCCACCTATTCCAACTGGCTCCTCTTGTCTGTTTTTATTTAGCATGTTCTTCTGTACTTCTTTGTAATTGTAGGTTCTACACTTCTGGGGCTGTCTAAATTCCCACACAGCCTCAAGGTGCATACAGGTGGCCTCTCACCTAATCCAACTGGCTTACTTTGTATGTTTTCATGTCAGCACATCTTGTTGTACTTCCAAGGCCGTTTTGGGGCCCTAAATGTTGTTTTTTGGCTCGCCATAGTCTAACAGTAGACAAAGTCATATTTTGACAGCGAGATGTGTATTTCTCTGAAAGACCTTTCCAATGAGCTATCACATGCCTAAAATGGATGTCATATGCAAAATTTACAACCCTGGGAAGTTGAAGTACCCAATTACACCAACTTACCCATAGGGCCCACATGAATTTTGGTGTTTCACCTTCTAGGGTTAGGTTTTTGGATGTCTAGGGTTTTGGCATTCATGAGTAATATCAAAAAGGCCTCTTGAGCCTCATTTTAATCCATTCTTCTCACAAGGATGCGTGTAACATCCACATCTGTTCTCAGAGATAGCTACCACCATTCAAGCAAGTGTTTCAGTTCTGCAGTTTTACAGTTTCATCCTATTTCATTATTTAATATAAGATATTGTTCACTGGATATTTGTGTTATTCTTCATATCTTTGTGTTTATTATATTATAAGTCTGTATATCAGTTTGTTCCGCTCCTAAATCTGGATCAGGTTGGGAGTTCACTCTATTATTTTATTTTCCTAGGATGTGATGGAGATCATTTGAGCATACTGATATATATATTGTCACATAGATCCACATTGTATTGGTCTGTGGCTATGTTTTTTCATCTCATCACTCCATTGTGTATTTTTCATGGCTGTGATTAGTTCATGTCATGGAGGTATGGATCCACATTGTATCTCTGGTGGCTATATCATTAGTCATTATTTTCATGGATCCACAATATATTGGTCGACGGTCGTGATTTGAGTCATCTCGTATTTCGAGCATAGGTATGCCTACCTTAGAAATGGAATATATATTAATATTGTTTGATGATTGTTTGCAGCTTCTAACAGGTTCTCCAACTCCACACCCTTGCATTAAAGAATTTGTAAAGTGTTTCGGCCACCAGTTTCTCTTCTAACCTCACACTTTAGGGAGCATTTTTTACATGTCAAAATTGCACACTTATGCATCTCACCCTAAGTGTCGCAAATGTTGTAAAGTGTCATGTGCACCTTGGTAAGTGTCGTCAAGTGCCATATGCACCTTACTAAGTGTCACGTGAACTTTTCCATGTGTTTATATGTGTTTTAACCCATTGAAACCATCAAAGAACATTTTTCATGATCCCTAAGTCATATTGGAGGAAGAAAGCCATCATTTCAATGCTAGAAACATGCTTTTTCTTTGGAAAATCGACCATTTTTGGGGAATTTTTGAAGGGTATCCCCCCCTTCCCATGTATAGGGAGCACTAGTGCTCCCACCACCATGTTAAGGGAGCACTACTTTTGGAAACTAGCGCTCTGTCTCTAATTATAGGGGAGCATTACTTTTGGTTAAAGGAAAATTTGGAGAATCTCGCCTCTTTCTAAGGGCCAACTCTTGGAGATGAGGCTGGTTTGGATCAAATGCTATCCTATGGCACTATCCCAGAATCAAATCCTAACCTAAATTAGTCATATCCTCAACTAATCCCCAAATATAATCATGGTGGTTGAGCCTCCCAAGCCTATAAACAGAGGCATTTCCATGGTGAAAAGGAGGAGAAATCAGCAAAGCATTGTTATCTTGATTGTGGATATTTCAAGCAAGAGTTGGACGAGGAGGACTTGGAGAGGATGTTGTAGCACCATCTAAAGATTGTAAGTTTTCCCTTCTAAGTTCTCATTAATATGCTTGGCCTATTTCCTTCAAGTGCATGCTTACATGTGCTTGTCTATGGTTGTCCTAATCCGCATAGATGAATTGATTTTTTCTAATCCATTAAAGAGATAGATGTGTGTCTTGTGTTGTCCATTGCAAGTACTGATTTTCATTGAGATTCATATCGTACTCACAGATTGGAGCGACTAGTACAAACATCATAAACGAGGTACATCACACTTCCTCTCCTTTTCTCTTTTTTGATGGAGAATATGAATTTATAGGAATGGTAGTGTCCAAATGAAACTTTTTGTCTTGTTATAGTGGTTAGTAATCCAAGGTAAAGTTCACATGTTCGCAGGGGAATATTTTCATAATAATAAGAAGTGTAGCAAGAAACATATGGAATGAACTGACATAAGTGTAGAGTGGACAAACCAATGCATCAATGAAAGGATCAAGGAACATGCATTGTAATTGAAAGGGTCTATCAAGGGTTAGAGACTAGGCTAATAATTATTTTTAAATTAATTTAAAAAGTCTTACAAATATGGAAAAATAATTGGCATACACTATCGAATTACTTCTCATCCAAGGTCTCCTCTTCTATCTAGAGAAAAGACCATTATTTTTTTTGAAAATATTAAAATTAATGAAGTATTTTTGAAAAACTTATAAAACATCACAAAATAAAATATTACCGATTATTATAGTACTTGCTCATATAATAGTCCTAATAATATTAAAAGAAATCAAATATCAAAAACAAATTTGGAACCAATACAAAAAATTTAACCCCAAATATTGATAGGAAATGACCTTGCTCGAGACACAATTGAAGCTCATGCAACTTCAGTGCCATAAGAAAATGTAATAGTGCCATGATAACACACCTGGGGGAAAGTCATTAAGAAACCTTACTCTCTCTTCATAGATTAGAGCACCAAATGCACAATGAAACATCACCACTATCTAGTGGGAGCAAGATACCAAAAAAATATACTTTCCTCTCCATTAGTAGTAAAGATGAGACCTAAATACAAACAATGTAATATTGCGTAGAAGAATACTAATTACGACCAAACCCAAGGTGGGAAATACATTTGGCGATGTCTAACTGTTCTACGTTTTATTTTTTTTTCACTGGAATTTGACGACTTAAATCTACACGAAATCACAATTAAAACCCTTGAGACACTCAATTTATACATAAATAACCGATAAGATCTACAAATCCAACAATCACTTGCCAAATTTCGAACAAATATCACAGAGAAATATCCCTGAAAAAAAAAACAAAACATAGAACGTTTAACCTACAACAATACATTTACTACAACATTCAAACCACATTATCCTCCTCTATTTTGTAACTCCCACATCCCTCCAACACCCAATGATGATCATGATCTAAGCCAAAATAGGTAATACATTTACCCTAACATTGAAACCACATTGTCCCCTTTGCCTCATAACTTCAACACCCCTCCCAAATTACCATCCAACACCCACCTCCCATTGACCATCACATCACCATTATCCACGAATTATGCATTTGAAAAAGAAATTTTATTTTATTTTATTTATATATATAATGATCAGTTTTTTAAAAATCAATCTATCCATCGAAAATCGAAAAAAGCATTGAAAATCTGTCCATCCATCGAAAAGCGAGCAATGTATCGATTCAACGTTAATTTAAAAAGTTTAAAACAAAAATATCGTAAAGCACGCGGCACGACGAAAAAGGCAACAAATCAGCAAACTGAAAGCAACTAATGTATCAAAGAAACGAATCCCAAATCACTAAAATAAATCTAATCAAAATGTTATAAATCTATTGTGCACGGCTACATAACCGCTCAAGAGAAATCTATTGTGCATGTACCCAGACTTTCCTGATTCATATGAAAAGCATTGAAACGCCACCCATTGCACTCACAAACTACATGGTCCAAAACATCAAACAAATATGATCCGTATACGTGGCATTCATGGTAACCGCAAATGTGGCATTCATGGTAAGTCTTTACTATACTTTTTTATTTATAAAAATTTTGAGTTTTGAATAGTTTTTTTTTTTTAGTCTGAAACATGGGAAACATACATAACTATAAAGGAGTAGGTTAATTCTGAGCAATCGTCTCTTGATTGTTTTTTCAGTAAATTATTCTACTGTATGGTTTAAAATTTCTGACTAATCCAAAATTCTGATCGATTTTTTGAGCATCTGAATTGGTTTAAAATGTATAATAGAGTAAAACCAGCTAGCACCCATGTCTCTGAATCTGACAAAGAAAAAGGGTTTGGTATCGGAAAGTATGACTGATTCCTTTTGTCATTACACCGTGTGACTCCTCTTCGATAGCTCCAGTTTTTTTTTTTTTTTTTAATTTGAAACACACGGTAAGTTCATGAAATTTCTGTTCACGATAAGTTCACATCAATGTGCTGTCGAAAAATAAGTATGGGAACAATGGAAATGGTCAATATTTTTGAAGAAATTTTCCCCATTGAGTTGGATAAGAAGGTCATCAATCCTGGGAATGTGGTAGTGATTCCTGATTGTGATTTTGTTTAAGGCTCTATAATCAATGAAGAATCGCCAAGTCTTGTCCTTCTTCTGCACCTATACAATCGGGTTTCTGTAAGCGGAGGAGTTGGGTCTGATGTGATCCTTTTGATGAATCTCTCGGATCTTACACCTAACTTTGTCATTCTCCATCAGGGAGCACTGATAGAATGGTCCATTAGGTAGAGGTGCATCAAGGTTCATATCAATTGGATGCTTGACTTGGTAGTGTGTCAGTACCCCTGTAGGTGATGAGAATATGTCTCTATATTCTTCCACGATCCTATCCACTTGCTTCTACTGCAAAGAGAGGCATTGTGTAGAGGCCACAGATGTGGCGACGACCTTCTTCTTACTATGAGCATGGATCACATAGAAGACGAACTTCCTTGTCTGTGAAATGACCTTACTGCATTGCTTAACAAATATTAAAGAAATAGTAGTAGGCGACGCTACCTATGGGATCTTGTACAATTGTCTACCCCAAGTAATAATAAAAATACATGGTATAGACTCATACATAGCATGATGCTTCCACAAATATAGTTGTCCTAAAAGAACATCACAAACTTCAAGGGGAGTAATATCACACAGTACCTCATCTTTGAAAGGCTTGATGTCGTAGGCCAGATGACACTGTTGGCTAACACGAATATCTCTTCCTTGGAGAAGCCAGTCGATGGTGTAGGGATGCGGGTGCGGTGTCATTGGTAGGTCAAGATGCTTGACGACCTATGCTAAAATCAAGTTCTTCTGACTACTTCTATCGACAATGAAATGAAGTGGAGCCCCCTTGACCCACATATGCAAGTGAAAGAGGCATTCCCCTTCCTTTGGTTCTTCTGGTTCGCTTGGTTAGACTTTGGTGGTAGCGACAATGGCACTGGGTTCAACATCGATAATATGCTCCCCTCCTTCAGGATTTAACTCAGAATAGGAATCAACCTCTGACTTTGAAGCCTTTAGTTTGGACACGAGGGACTGCTTGGAGCGACATTCTTCGGTGTTGTGCCAAGGAATTTTATGGCACTCACACCATTTTGCCTTGTCCTTCTTCATCTTCTCATTTCCCTTCTTGTGTTACATCTTGGACTGGTTGTCCTGAGGGTGTCCATATCGACTTGGTCCCTTATTGTGTGGGTTGGGGATGCCTTTTCCCTGCTTCAGTTGTGAGAGGTTTGCAGATCCAAACTCTCTCCTTTTCTGCTTAAATTTACGCTCGATCTTGACAACGTATCTATAAGTCGTGCCCAATGAGGCGATGTCCAAGAAATCCATTTCTATTTGAATGTATCTATGCAAACAATCATGGTATTTGCACACCAGATGATGCTCAGAGTCTTTGATACTCGATTTGGTGTGTAGGGTATGGAAAATATTGGTGAAATCTGGTACTGTTCGGTGCCTTTCTTGATGTAGGGTGGTCCATTTGGTGTACTGGTCCTCGTAGATTCCAAAAGGGTAGTATTGTTCTTTAATGACATCCTGGAAGGAATCCCATGTAGGGGCCACCAAAAACATTGTAGATTCCTCCATGGCCCTTTTCTCAGAGTAAGTATCCCACTAGTCTTTAACATGGGGAACGACCTTGAGGAGTGAAAAAATATCAAAAAAATTGTGGACCAAAAAATATCCTTCGAGCAGATTCAACCATTTATCTATAGCATCCGCATCTATCAGTCCTTCAAACAATGAAATATAAAAATTTACATGTACCTTGAAGGGGGTTGCATGTCTTCTTGATTAAGATTCTTCTCTTGTGGGTAGCCGTCGAAGGATCTGCGTGAATTTTTCCATCATATTGTTCCATTGTCGTACGAGGGCTTCCTCGAGCAACATTTTAATAGGATCTCCTGCTCCATCATATTTCTTTTCGTCTCCCATGGGTTATTGTCAGGCTCAGTGCGACCGATCTTATAATGGCTCGATTGGTTCGAGTCCCAACTTCTTGTACCCAGATCTTGTCGGGGACATGCACGAAGAAAAATAAATGAAGAGAAACCTCGCTCTGATACCATTGATCCAGATTTAGGAGTGGAACAAATTGATTATCAGACTAAATACAATAAACACAGAGATATTAAGAATAACACAAATATCCAGTGAACAATATCTTCTATTAAATAATGAAATAGGATGAAACTGTAAAACTACAGAACTGAAACACTTGCTCAAATGGTGGTAGGTATCTCCGAGAAGAGATGTGGCTGCTACGCGCATCCGTCTAAGCGGAATCGATTACAATGAGGCTCCAGAGCCCTTTTTGATATTACTCATGAATGCCAAAACCATAGACATCCAAAAACCTAACCCTAGAAGGTCAAACGCCAAAAGTCATGTGGGCCCTATGGGTAAGTTGGTGTAATTTGGTACCTCAACTTCCAAGGGTCGTAAATTTTGCATACGACCTCTGTTTTAGGCACGTGATAGCCCATTGGAAAGGTCTTTCATAGAACTACACATTTCGCCATCAAACTTTGACTCCGTCTACAATTTGACTACGATGAGCCAAAAAAACAACGTTTAGGGCCCCAAAATGGCCCTAGAAGTACAACAAGATGTGCTGACATGAAAAAATACAAAATAAGTCAGTTGGATTAGGTGAGATGCCACCCATATCCACCTGGAGGATGTCTGGGGCTTCAGACAGCCCCATAAGTGTAAAACACACAATTACAAATAAGTACAAAAGAATGTGTTGAACAAAAAATGGGCACGAGGAGCCAGTTGGAATAGGTGGGTGGCGACCAATATCCACCTGGATCACCCACTACTTTACTTTTTACATATATCCAGTGGTTTCAAAATAAAAAACTCAGACCAAAATTGATCTATCAGACATTCGAAACAAAAAAATTCCCACTATTCTAAATATATCCAATTGTTTCAAAATTGAAAAGTATGACAAAAATTGATCTATCAGATAGTGGAAACAAAAAATATCCTAATACCTTCTATATATATCCAAAATAAAAAACATGAACAAAAAATAATCTATCAGAAATTGGAAACAAAATATCTCCCAACAACTTTTACATATATCCAGTTGTTTCAAAACCAATGCACATTAAATCTTCCAAATAATCAACACATCACAAACCCGTTGCAACTGAAGAAAAAATTCAATCACCTAGGGGGTGACTGGCAAAGGAAGAGAAATACTGGTCAACAATAACATATCATTTCATTCCACATGCCTAGATACTTCAAAATCAAGTCCAACTATTAACCAATCACGTTATTTTGTTGTGTAGTGTGTGTATTCTATAAAGATCATATAGATCTCAAAAATCCCATGAAAGAGACCCTAAAGGAACTGTAGCCAATGGAAAAATTCATCAGAACCAAAAGGAACTGTAGCCGATGGAGAAATTCGTTGACCCCTCAAGGTATCTGCAAGTGAGAGACTCATAAGCAAGAAGAGAGCCCTTTCCAGGTGACTAGATACTTTAAAATCAAGTCTAGTTGTAATCTCTCACATTAGCTCACTATATATCACGTGACTTTTATAGATAATACCATTTTATGATGAACAACACAATCTTACAGTTACAAATATGGTAGAACAATACGAGACTAGTTTAGAGTGTATTGTGTTCTCTATGCACATAACAATGCTCTATGATAAATACACTGAGCAACATAGGTTTACAGAAAAGATGAAAATAACACAATGCAACTCTTCATGGATTTTCCATAATTTTGAAAGAGATGGAAGATCTCAATTGTCTTATGAA
>JASDQU011175260.1:16252-26748 GCA_032191745.1 Picea mariana
ACATAGGTTTACAGAAAAGATGAAAATAACACAATGCGACTCTTCATGAATTTTCCATAATTTTGAAAGAGATGGAAGATCTCACTTGTCTTATGAAGCATAACTATGGATTTAGAAACAAACTTTTTAAGATTTAAGATTGTAATTTGATTAGTTTGAATAATTGAATTCCTCTGAGGGGATACAAAACTTCCCAAACAAATCTGATCTAAAAGGAAGCAAAATGAACACTAAATCTTAGAGCACATATGCTACAAAATTGTAATGCAAACAATATTTAGAGTGAATCCCTACAAGATAAATTGTTAGCCTATGGCTTACCTTTACCAATCACTAAGTCTAAATTGTCACCTATATTTGTATTATTCATTTAGGATATTAATAATATATCCTCAAGTAATGACTAATGAGTTAGTTAAGATTGCCTAGCCTAGTTATCATGCATGATTTTAGGATCTAGAGCAAAATTCTCTATGAGGTGGCATCACCCATTGTACTATAAATATGTAACATTGGAGTGAATAATTAAGTGTTGGCTTGTGAGCCTTTTCCGCCATGTTGTTGTTCTTCTCTATATTTTACGAATGGGTATCAGAGCTGTCATGGTCTTAAGGGCTTGATGTCACCTATGGTTGTCTATAGTGTTCCATGGAAGTCCATTGAAGAGGTGATAATGATGGTGATAAAGTTGTTGCATCGTAATGGTCCATGAGTGAGAGAATAGTAATGCTGCCAACAAAATTATAGATCTACATCTCTTTGGGGCCACAACAACAAAATAAGCTCAACATTCATTCATTCCTTTGCTAACTTCAACGACCTCATTTTGTTATTTATGAGATTTATTGTAGGATTACGGATCTGATCTACTTAATATGTGTAATGTTTGTGTTCAAAGTCGAGTTCAGTGTTTTGGTTTTCATTGGATCATTTAAGAAAACAGATTTTTCTGAGTATTTATTTCTTTATTCATATTTTCTTTGACCGTCTCTTCCTAGAATGAAAGTCAGAAAGATTTGTTGGCCATGGTCTCATTGAATTTGAATCATCCTTTTTATGTCGTGTGCCCATCTTAACATGTTTGAGATGGTACTCTTCTTGAATATTCATACATTTTGCTAAGAATTTGATAGTTCAAAGGAATTTTCAATTTTCTCATCCAACAATCCATAGCAATTAGGGGGATGGAATGTCAATTATATTGCAGGTTGGGATTGAGTTTTTCGGTTATGAGTTGAACCTTCTCTACATTATATCATCTAGATCAAAGTTCCTTGAATGGTATCGAACTATAACATAGGGAGTATAATTTCCATGGCCTATGCTCTGCAACTGAATCGTCCCCCACCGATCGACGAAGGCGATCTACCTCATCTGCATACAATGACTTGTTCAACGAGATCTGGCGCGATCTGCATATCTCATCTCGACTGGGTATATGCGTTCATGATCTGAATCAATCTAGGATCTAGATAGCCTGTGATCTACTGCATAGTGAAACTATTTAAAATCTCAACAATATAGTGAGTAGTAAAGACTCCTCAGCGATCTGCATACAATCTCCAAGAAATCGATTTCATTTGCCAACAGTATGCCTCAAATTTCTCAAAGATCTAATCTAATCTAATTCAAACTCCTAAGGGAAGTAGATCTTGCTACTAATCTCTCAAGTGCTTCAAAGCTCACCTTGCTATTCAAACATGCAAAGTTTAATGAAACAAGCAATGTGCATGAGTCTAGAAAAAAACTTAGCCAATGGCCACCACGATCATCAATGTCATTCTCCTGCAAATCTAGCTCTATAATATGCCTGCAATGCGCGAAAATGGTGGCAAGAACGTCTGTGCTGAAGCCGTCACAATTGTTGCAAAGAAAAACAACACCACTCTTCACGGGAGACAACGAGCATTGGAGGTTTGATTTGGATAGATATGCAACCCATTTCATGTGATTGTAGAAGCTGGTGGTAGGTTCGATTTTTCAAATGGCTTAGCTCGCCCTCTAGACAGCCAGATCTGCAAGCGGCGAAGCTTCCAACAGTCTTTCATGGTTCTGGTTTTGATCCATAAAAACGAAGCTCTATCAGAGGTAAGAGATCTGATTTTGATAGTTGTTAAACATTTTGTAAGCAATGACTATCATATACTTCCAATGATATGTATTCAGGAAAAGCCTTGAATATTTCCAATGCTATGTATGCACCAATCGAATGACCAGCCAGCAATATTGGAATGTGTTGGGGTAACAACTCTTCTTTGATATATTCTATCTTATGGATAATTTGCTCTTGTAAAGCAAACAATCTTCCATTTTCCCAATCCTATGATGTCTAAGCTATGTGTACAATTCATACACAGCTTCTACATAGTCTTTGTAGAAGGAGACAATTCCTGGATTTCCTGGAATGAATAAAACTTGAAGGTATGGTTTTTTTGCACGAAGATCGAGTATCTTAGTAATGTGCCCATCAATGTTACGCAAACGCAGATTAGCATGCAGTTTATTTCTATCTGTTTCAAAGAATTTCTCCATATGATCAACAACAGCTTTCAGAAAACCTCGCCTTTGGAGAACAATAGAAAGATAAAATTGATGGAATACAATGCAGATCGATTGATTGTGTTTGGAAAAAAAAGCGAGGAGCAGCCGCTAACATGTCGATGGGATTCGATCTTCTCCCAACGACGACCACGATGATTTAACAAAGAGATAATTTTATTTGGTTATGTAAAAGCCACATGTTTTGTTTGGTGGAGTGAATTTGGTGAATAACTAGGGTGAATTTGGTGAATAACTGGGGTGAATTTGGTGGAGTTGTTACTTTAAAGTCCAAGTGATGTAAGGCAATCAAACATGGTTCATGGTATTCTGGACATGAATAACATTGAGAGCTTCAAAATGTATCTGAGCATGATTATTGTAAGAGCGATACTCATAATAAAATTGAATTTTTTTTTCTCTGTGTCCTAGATCCACCCGAAATTGAATAAGGGGATCTTAGGTACACTTTGTGTTGTGTGTGATGGTACTATTTTCATGGAATCTTTATGTCATTATGTCTGGTGTTGACATAATCATATTTTCAATTCATCATTTAACGCAACATACAAGCACAAATTCATGCCAATCAAGCAATTAATGAAAGGTGAAACTCATTAATGAAAGGTGCAACACATCAAAGGTGGACTGGACTCTAAATCTCCAAAACACATTCAAATTTGAAGATTAATTCAACTTAAGAATCAGGATTTATTGTAACTTGCAAAATATCCTTTTATAAGTTTACTTGTCTGTTTAAAATCAAGTTGATTTGAATTGAATTTGTCATAAGGTGCATTTTCGGCTGAGCCCAACACCCTAGAGTCATTTTGAGACATAATTGACAAGGTTGAGTACTTGAAACTCAAATCATTGTAAATCACAAGTTTGGATGCATTTTCGGTGGTAACCGACATCCTCAACTTCCTGGAAGCAAGTTCAAGTGAGAAACTTCAAGTGAGCGTAAAAGTATAAGCAAGCGAGGAAGTACAAGTGAGCGTGAAACAAAATCAAGAAAGTGTGAAGTTCAAGCGAATGATTCAAGTGAGCGAGTTACAAATAAGCCTTCTTCTGTAATTAGGATCTACCTGCACAAGGAGACCTCATTTAGTATTTTTGAAATGGCTCAAAATCTAGAATTATTAGTCACTGAACACTCTAATAAACACCACTAAAGATAACACTGTGATATTGAACAAAACAACTCTTCAATCAGTGCTAACTTGTTTGCAAGTGACGCAAGCTAAAGTTAAACTTCTTCAATCTCTATCCCAACTATTGAATGATGAGTTGATAGATCTCAAAAATCATCATCCAGTGAAGTTCTGCACTAGTTTTTGTTCAACACAACCCTCTCTATGATGATAAAGATGATGATGATAATGATAATGATGATGATGATAATGATGTTTTTTTTATCTACAGTCAGTTAAGGAACAACATAGTGATACAACTTCAGAATCAGTTTCAGACAAAGTTGAATCTATTCATGAACCTACTTTTCAAGAGTTTTCTTTTGAGGTTAATGAAGAAAACTTTTCAATGATGCATCGACATGCAGTAAATCCGCTTCCACAGATTTCAAAGCAACAGGTTCAGAATACTCTTTCCAAGCCCATCATCAGACCTTGGGAAGAAATCATCTACAACAAGAATAAAACAGGACTTGGATATGACAAGGAAGTTACCTTTCATATTCCTGATTATTCCAGACCAATCAAATTCCAAAGTGTTGGATTCCTTCAAGAAGCTTCAACTTCACCTATTCAAGTTCAACATCAGAATGATAAGTGCCAACATTGTAATCGAGTTGGTCACAAGGAGAATCAGTGTTTTGATCTCCATCCTTGCCAACATTGTGGCAAGCATAACCATTCTTCAAACAGATGTTCAATGCTGAAGAAACCTGCAAGATTGAAGATTCACTATGAGTGGATTGATCCTTGGAAATGGTCATCAACAACCAAGCGATTATATAAGTCTTACCATAGAATTCAATCTCAAGTAAAGACCAATCTTGTGTCACATAACATTTTTTGTACCTCACATAAGTGGTCCCCTTATGGCGTAGCTTTCGAGCATGGCCCTCATGGGATGAGATAACATGTGGTTTTTTCTACACGCCCACTTTGTGTTGTACTCAAATGGAACAAGTATGGTACTCTCTTGAGAATAGAAGGGGGGAGTACAATGATGTAACTCTCATGCACCTTAAGGGGGGGAGTTCAAAATTCTAGTGATGATGGTTCATGAAACCACTTGTGGTCTCTCCTTTCAGCTAACAAAGGGGGGAATTGATGATGGAATTGAAGATGGTTGTCAGATAGAAAGTTTCAACAACAACAAACATCAAGTATGCCAGATGGGCACAAAATTTGCCAAATGGGCAAGTGCGGTCTCTAGATGTCAGAATTTGGCAAAATTATGGTTCAATAAGTTTAAGTTGAATCATATAGATTTTGATTTTGAGAGCAATGATGTGAACATTTGGTTCACATAAATGGTCATTCGACCTAGCAGAGGACAAGAGGATCCTTATGCATTGTAGCTTGGCATTTGATTGAGTTGTTAGGCATTTTCAGGGATGTGTCAGAGTAGAAGTTTATTCACTTCTCTTGGTTTGCTCTCATCATATTGGAGTTTACATTAAGTAAACAATTTGCATGCATCCTGTCTCACATGATTACATAGTGAGATTTTCTAGAGATGGGAGGCTTTGACAGGATTATGGTTCAATGACTTGCAATTGAATCATACACATTATACATTAGGATGTTGTTGGACACCTAAAAGTGTCAACATTGGTTAGTGGCTATCCAAAAACCATCAGATACATGGTATCAATTGGTCAGTGGTTATCCCAAACCACAAATTTAGAGACCACTTTCAGTGATACACTGATAGTAGAGTGGTGATACTACATGTTCACCAATTAGCAGAAGACATCAGATTCTTCTAGTTGAAATACTTGGCAAAATGATCAAATTGTCAAGCAATCAGGGAATGTTCAGATATTGCAGTTGTTCACTTCCATATCTTAGCTCTCTTCTAGTTCATTTCAAATGAACATGTTCATCATCCAGATTAGCAGTTTTTCAGGCAATTCTTCATTGAGGCTTAGCACGAGAGTTTCAATATGAAGACTTGGAATTGATACCAGTTTATGCTTTATTGATGGTATTATTGATCGGACTTATGATTGAGGGGGGGATTGTTAGCCTATGGCTTACCTTTACCAATCACTAAGTCTAAATTGTCACCTATATTTATATTATTCATTTAGGATATTAGTAATGTATCCTCAAGTGATGACTAATGAGTTAGTTAAGATTGCCTAGCCTAGTCATCATGCATGATTTTAGGATCTAGAGCAAATCTCTCTATGAGGTGGCATCACCCATTGTACTATAAATATGTAACATTGGAGTGAATATTAAGTGTTGGCTTGTGAGCCTTTTCCGCCATGTTGTTGTTCTTCTCTATATTTTATCATAAATTGATACAAAATCTAATATTGATTGGAACTCGTTCTTAACACGGATGGATTTCTCATTGTCTTGATAAAAAATCTTGACAAGTTAATCCACATAGTATGTGAAGAATTGAAGTGATTGGGAATATTGGAGACTAAATAGCACCTAAGTGGGAAGGGAACATTGTAGATTATATAAGTGAAATAACTACATAAAATGAAATTCATTAAAGGAGAGATATAATAACCCCGAGTAGGAATCTTGTACATAAAATGAAATTCATTAAAGAGGTGATCTAATAACCCCTAGTAGGAATCTTGTACTTATACAATTACTGTACTTGGTATCAAATCAAGTCAATCGGGTTGTTTTGGTGGTCAATTTGGCATACCCACTTTATTAACTATTAGCAATTTAATTAGAGCTCTATCATGCATAAACAATGCACACTCCTCTCTCTTTTCTCGCACATAAGACTAACAAATAAAAGGAAAATGTTTAAGGGAGTGTGTTGCCTTGACCGTACAATAAACCCAATGCATTGATGGAATCACAGTATGGTTAACTAGGTATTAAATGAACATTAGTAGCTGGCTACAGGTTATAATTCAACTCAGAATGTTGGGGAGGTGGAAAATTTACAATATGAACAAGCTTTATTGTTTTGGTCAAACCCTACCCTATACGATCACTCCAATTTGTATCCAAACGTTGGAAGGAATGATTTGAGTTAGGGATAACTTCACGGATAAGAAACACCAAAATACAAGAGCGTACAACCATGTCAAGTGACAATGGCATGAATAGAGAATGACTTGCTAGTTACAAGGAACTAAAAGTAGAATTTTAACTAGAAAATTGCAACAACTCTATTCCTATAGAGCCTCATCCCATTGAATACCATTAAGTGGAAGGCATGATATTCATAGTTTTTGTAATTATGAAAAATATCGACAATGAGTGATTTCAAATAGAGCTTGATCTCATTGAATACCATTAAGTGGAAGGTATGATATTCATCGTTGTTGTAATTATGAAAAATATCGACAACGAGTGATTTCAAATATAGTTTGATCTCATCGAATACCATTAAGTGGAAGGTCTGATATTCATAGTTGTTGTAATTAAGAAAAATGTCCACAACGAGTGATTTCAAATAGGAATTAACTGTAATACATAAGAAATTCTCACACCATTTGACCAAAATATAGTTGGGAATCACAAAACCATGACACATACATCATACATCAATAAAATAACTCATAATAGATAGAGAGTTAATTTAACCCAGAAAACCCAAATGAAAATGGGAAAACCATCATAAGATTGAAGCCAATCAATCTTTTATTTCTCAACAAAATTTTGTAGGTTACAATTAAGTCTGGCTCTTTGGTTCATTTACAGTGTTCTCATAGGAATTTAATGAGCGATTCCTCACAATCTCTACGAAAGAACCCTTTCTACACACGAGGAATGTGTTTTGTTGGATTCAGTTAGAAGGTGTCCCGATCCCCATATCGACTAGTGTTTACGGGTGAGTGATTCATGTGATGTGAAGATCCTCTTCAATTTTGTGCAGGTAAAACGGATTCATTCCAAAGTGTTTTGGGGATCTGTGTTCATGTTTATGACATGTTTATGGGAAAATAATTTTTAGAGTTCTGTGTTCATGTTTTTAATGTGAAACAAAACAATGCAGGCAGTCTCTAATACTGTAAAATACCTCGAATCTCATAAGCTCTGACTCATGGCAGTGCAATAAAATTAACAGGAAAGAAACCCTATATTAATTTCAATATGACAGTGCACTAAATTAATGAGAAAGAAACCATATGTTAATTTCAATAGAAATTTCACAAACAAACTTGAAACCCCAATTGCAAACCTGGAGATATTGCAAATTAGACCTTGGCTTTCTAGTTTGGCGAAATTGTCCCCTCGTTCTAAACTCTAAAAGTCATTGTTACTAAAACTTCCAACTTCCCAGCAGTGGCGTCTTGACTAGTACTTATAGTGAATCCGGAGGAAATGGTTGTAATTGGAAAAAACATATTACATATAGTAATTCGAGAGCACATTAATTCTATCAACCAACTCATCAAGTGCAATGAATTCTCTTCCCTGCTTCATTGTTCCAAGTTCCAACGTGTCGACCAACCTCCAAGTTACAGTGAGAGATTCGAAGGGAACTTCACTGTCATTCGCAATTTTGCAAGCATCAAACTTTAGTTGGAGCCTTTACCTGTACAGTGTACTCTAGTGGAGTGTTAACTAGTACTTCATAGGAAATTTTAGTTTCTTTGAGTGTTAACTAGTACTTCATAGGAAATTTTAGTTTCTTTTTAACATTTTTAACATTAGGAGAATAATTTTCAAAAATTTAAATTTAAATTTTTTTTGAGGTGGAATTATTTAATAGTGCTTCTAGCTGTGACGTGTTGAATTTTGATCGCTGGCGGACTCGGAACAGACATGAGTCCTCTTAATTGCAATGGTCAGAGACTCTACTACAGCTGGCTTTATATGGACACATTTTGGCTTGGACCATACTACCGCCCACGTATTGCTGAATCCCACAATAGGGGTTCTGTCCGGACTCAGACAATGTTGACCGTTTCCTTTCTCATTACCCCACGTGACTCCTCTTCGATTGCTCCAGATTTTTTAATTTTTTTTGTATATTGTTTTTTATATTTTTTGTATTGTTTTATTGGTTTAGTTGACAAAGTTTATGAAATTTCCGTTGAGGATAAGTTCACATCAGCGAGATATACTTCATGAGAATGATAAGGACAAGGATATACTTCATGAGAATGATAACGAACATTCAGGAATTGAAATATTTACACAATATGGCAAACTGTTGATTCTGTAAAACTGCAACAAATTTTAATAAAAATATGTACTCTCTTTTTTCTTCTTTGGGAAGAACGTAGATGGTACAGGTATGAAGGATAATAAAGAATGTCAAATTTCAATACGAATTACAAAAAATATGGATCAGTAATGAATCATCTTGTTAATGGCCAGGCCACATCCCATGGCGGAACGAGGCAGCCTTCCTACTCTGTCAATACCTTCTGCGAACATCACCCCCATTCCCATGAAGAAATGGGCCTCCAAATGGCAGTGAAAAGCCCACACTCCTGGATTCTCTGCCTTSAACCGCAGAGCAGTCCATCCGTAAGGAAACAGCGCCACCGTGTTACGAAGCGGAGGATTCACCAAGTTGTAYTTCTTTGGATCCTTTAGAGGATCAAACACGCCCTCGCCGTAGCCGAGAATCCAGAAATCATGACCGTGCAGGTGCCATGGATGGATCTCAGAGTTATTTGCGTTCAGTGTGTTTGCATTCTGGAGAATCACATCTACCACAGASTTCASCTSGAATAYGTACACGCCATTCCCTTCACTGGCATTTGGATTGGTGGGAGGGATACTGATGTTGTAGTCTCGGGGGTGGTAGGCGTCTGGAGGGGGCGTGGTGTCGTAAGCGCCCTGGATTTTGTATTTCATGGCGGCCAGATATGGAGTGGGAGGAGGAACCAGAGATATATTGTTGACGGCCCATTTTGTAAATCCATTGATCTTGTTTTGTGTGTTCAGTAAGATCAACTGTCTGGTGGGTTTCATAGGAGGAGGCTCTTCGTGTCCGGCGAGGGCCAGAAACTTCTTGGCTAGCGTCTTACTATAGGCATAGTCGTTCCAGACAGGGCTCGGAGGAGGCGGCGTGGTGGGTAACTTGGTGGACAGATTGGGGAGATAGTTGAGGATAGCCAGGCCCGTAGGCGTTTTGGGCTGCCGCCCTCTCACATTCACAGCTGCCCAATAGTTTTTGGTGGGATCCTGATCAGCCTTTATCAAAACTGAGTACGATTCTCCCGAGTACACATCCAGATTCTCCACCTCCACCGGTTCCACGAAGTGGCCGTCCGCTTCCACAACGGTCATCTTGTGTCCCTGAAAAACATGAAACAAATGGTTAGATCATCATTTTAAGCTTTGATTAAGATGAAAGAATGTAGAAGCCGGGAATCTGTTATTTCACCTGAATCAAAAAATTGAGGGCGGATAAAGAAGCTACGCTGGCGATGCGTAGGCGATATGTGTTGCCAGGTTTCACCGGCAGAATGTAGGGAGAGCATTGGCTGCTGGTAGAGTTGCAAGTTTTACTGCTGTCTGCCGAGCAGTTGTATTTTCCTCGGCCCTCTATCAACAGAGACTGCAATATCAAACCAGAAATTCACGTCTATTAATTGAGTTTCAATAAATCGGGGATTTCAAACCGGAGTACTTGGAAGAAAGAGAAACAATATATATACCTGAGGTTCCCCAACCCAGACGAAAGGATTGGATGAGAGGCCGACGGCTTGTTGGTAAGTGCTAGTATGCCACCAGTCATTGAGGATGATGCTCAGTTCTCCGTCATAGACAAAGGGCTCTATTTTCGCGGAGTCGACTATCAAAGAGCCATACAAACCGGCC